>VUQJ01001016.1:0-14012 GCA_015108635.1 Andinoacara biseriatus
ATACCCTTAGCCTATATACACAGCATCAACCACACACACACACACACACACACACATATGCATAAACACATATAAACACAAACACACCCCTTTTGCTCAAACGCACGTCCTGTCTTTTCTTACAGCTAAAAATCAAGACACACACGCAAAACCTCATTAATGACGTTTGCATTCAAAATGGAAAATAGCAGACGTTTTTTTCGTTCTCTTCATCCACACACACTACTCATCATCAACATTTGTGCGCCAATATGTTTTTAAGTGACTCAAGTAAAAGAGACAACTGAAAATATAGCCAAGATCAATTTATTTTAACCCACTCAGATGCCCTCACAAATCCAATCAGCAACTTTAAAAATATATAGATAGATTTTTTTATACCAAAAATTAAACACAAAAGACTTTACACTACTTTGATTTTACATTCACAATGCATTACCATATGTGTGCTCTGTGATGTAACTACTATAAAGAAGTCATAGCGGCCTTGACTGGGCGAAGGAGTTTGTCAAATTAGAGTTCCTGTTGCCCTGCTGGTACTGTAAATTTTCATTCAAACTCCCACTGAGGGGAGGTCTGGTTTCTATTAAGCTGTTTAAAGCCCCTTTCAGACGTAAAATAGTGTAAATGCTGTGAGATTACTGTGGTTCAAATTGAAATAAATGGTATGGAAAATGTAATTTATACATCATTTCATTCCATGTAAACTCAGTGTAAAAAGAAATAAAGACATCCATTAATCCACATTCCTAACCACCTATCCAGTTAGGGTCATGGGAGGGGGTGCTGGAGCCCGCTCCATTCGACATATTGAAAGGGCTGCACTGCAAGGCTAACACTCTGAGAGACAACCATTCATGCTTACGCATGACCAATTTAGAATCACTAATTAACCTAGAACTGGCAAACTCCAGATTATAGTGTTCTTACATATAATCCTGAGTTGTTATGGCTGACATACTCGAGCACAAGACTGGACTCAGCACTGACTTCTACAAGAGTTTAGGAGGATGAAGTTGGAAAACTGTTAGGAAATTGGTGCAAACCCGAAAATAAAGAGCTCCGTGCTGAGAACAAGCCTGCTGAGCCAAACTTTGCCTCATCTGTGACAAAGTCCCTCCCTGGGATTTAACGTTCAGCAATTTCGATGTTTCATGTTACTTCGCTTAACTAATTGAGACCCACTGTGTAGAATGATATACACTCACCAGCCACTTTATTAGGTACACCTTGCTAGTACTGACTACTACGTGGCACAGATTCAACAAGGTGCTGGAAACATTCCTCTGAGATTTTCCTTCATATTGACGTGAGAGCAGCCCAATGTGCTCTGCTGGAGACCATCTGAGTGCAGTGAACTCATTGTCGTGTTCAAGAAACCAGTTTGAGATGATTTGAGCTCTGTGACCTGGTGTGTTTTCCTGTTGAAAGCAGCCATCAGAAGATGGGTACACTGTGGTCATAAAGGGATGGACATGGTGAGCAACAATACTCAGGTAGTCTGTGGTGTTTAAACAATGCCACAGTGGTACTCAGGGTCCCAAAGTGTGCCAAGAAAATATCACTACAGCACTACACATTCACAGGCCTGAACTGAAGCTGGATTTTGGATTTTTTTAATGTCAGAAGAAACATTGGTGAAGAACTTATAAGTTGCTTTCTTTGTTCCTTTTTTAATGGAAAAAGGAGTATTGTTTTTATTTATATATCTTTAAACAGGCTTGGTGGCAATTTTTCAAGACATTGTTTCAGCATAAATCCAGATAATTTTTTTATGATCAAAATATTTGAAAAAGTAGGCCTATGAATACATTTAGCACTCTGTGATACTGCACTGAATATATTTGCATTTTGGGTTGGGTTTGCATTGAAATAACTTATTTAAATGTCTCAGCATGGTCTGCAGAAATGCCCTATTTCTCTATTTTTGATTAAAAAAAAACAAGAAATAAGGAAATTATTATTGATAAATGACAAAATAAGTAGTCATTAATCACAGCTCACCTATTGCCCTCCCTATCCTCACTCATCCTGTCATGTGAAAACAGAGTCAACATGTAATATCTGCATGGTGGAGGCCTGCTCAAAGCCAATTCGTTAACATAGCAATGTTACAAATTAAACTGGAAGATGAAAGTACACTAAAAAAAAAATTTAAAAAAAAGAGCTGAAGACACGATCATTTCCATAGCAGAAAAGTTTTAATCAGACACTTTCTGGCTACAGTGTTACTGTGTTACAGTAGGAATTCAAACGGACTTGTTGGCCCAGCTGTTGCTGGCTGACCATAAACATAAATGTTAATAACACTGAAGCGATTCACGAGTAAATCAATACATGTGGTTGACCAGATGATAAAAGAATTGATTATACATTCTCTTGATGCAGGAAGTTGTTCATCTGCGTGCAACTTTTTCAGCGGGAGAAACTTTTCTTCACTCATCCAAGCGACTCCTTCAGTCTCAGCTGGCTGCAGGTTTCGACTCATCCCAATAAACAGAACAGCTGCATTAACCACCAAATCCAGCACCACTGCATACCAACGGATCACGAGATCAGTTTCACGATCTCTGATATTTAAATTGTCATGACCACTGATCAGTGGTCATGTGACACACACAGTTGGAGAATGGCTGCAGTCACAGCATTTTAAGATGGTTAAAAGACGCACTCTTTGGCCCCCTCGTCAGTTCAGAGATGGTCATTCCCATTTTACATAAGCAGCCTCTGCGACTCCCCACTCATGCTACAGTGCTTGTGTTGATCATTATGCAACTATACTGTGTCAACTTTGTGGAGATAATCATACATTCTTTATTACTACAATCTTTACAATGTGAAAACCCCACACTTGCTGTCGTACGTTTGGAGTTTATGAAGCCACGATGGAAACTCGATCCTCCCCGTGTGCTTTAAGCCACTCGTCTGTAGCTCAGTTAGTCTACACCAGAGGTTAAAAAAAGAAAGACAGCACCTTGTGGTGTAACAAACTGCATTTGCAAGGAATAAACACTGATAAAAGTGGAAAGCAGAAAAAATCAATCTTTAGAACACACGAAAACATTTTGTGTGTCAGGAATGGTGCTTTCCGTGAATATGTCGGAAAAGGAATGTAAATGTAGCTATGTGAGTCACGTGTATGTCAGACCATAACAGATTATTAGGAATGGCACAGACAGAGAAATATTCATTTATAATATGAAGCCATTGGAACCAGAAGCCAGTGTAACATTTTTGTAACGCGCTGCTTAAATCGACTGTTTCCCTATCGGTTATCGAGGCAGAGTGCACACAATCACTGCCATCAACCTCAACCAGAACCTTCTTTCACTGTAAAATGCCACCAAGCAGCTTTTATGATTACTCTGTCCTGTGAACAACTTGTTTTTGTGTCCGATAAGCCTTCAAAAGCTAGGATGTGTTGCTTAAATAGGACACTTTATTTTAAAGTTCATCCTCTCCTGTAGTTTTTGGTCACACTTGGCCCACCACTTCTAGCCTCTAACATTTCTTGGCCTGGTTCAAAACGGACTTCTAAATTAAAGAACTCAAAACGCAAGACAGAGCCTAAAGAAAAAAAGAAAGAAAGAAAAGTCCACTTTGTGAGCTCCAGCAGCAGCAACAACAGACCAGATGTAAAAGAAGAGAATGAGGAAACATGACATTCATCTCCAACCCATCCAGTGTACACAGCAGCCATATTAACAGTGAATCACAGTAAGTAACAGTGCTGAACTCCAAAGCAGATCATCAGAATGAATTTGTGCTGTTTGGTGCATGAGTAACAGATGAAGCAAATGGGTTATTGCACATATAGAGTAAGTCTTATTTTCTCAGGGGCCGCATTTTGTCTCTGAAATTAATGATCGTACTCAGATTTCAAATGACCTAAAGCATTTACATTTCTTTCACGTTACAAAATTCAGTTAAAAGAAGCCCGAAAACAGTCGAGGGCCCTGAACATCACACAGTCTTTTGTACTCCCAGTGCCCCTATAGACAGTTAATCAGCCTACAAATGCTGAACACAGCCTGCACAGTCAAGTGAATGAAATCTATATATAAAAAGTTAAAGTACAAACAGTGCCCTCGTCCTTAAAATAAAAAGACCGCTTTTGTAAAGCACCTGTTGATGCTCTCCCATCGCCCTTTCTGTCTAATTTATGCTCCACGCCATTATGGATAGGCGCTTATCTAGCCAAGTCTTCCCCTTAAAGGATCCAATCCCATTTACATTATCTTCTTCTGTTTCGTACCCCAAGCCTTCATGCATCTTTAAAGACAATCTGAGTCTTTGGCTAAGGCTAATTTAATTAGCAGTGTAGTCCAGGTTAGACAGGCAGGTAAGGCAGGCTGTGTGCATCATTTCTGACTCATCTGGCTGATACGGGATCACAATTTAACCAGTTACTGTGTGGGTGACTGCACGTGTGGTCAAAATGAGGTCTGTTGTAAAGCAGAGCTGACTCGTGTGTTTCCACTAGCATGACCTGCTACATGTAGATCACTTTTCTTTAAACAGCTACAAATTGCATCTCAAATTAACTGAATTACTTAGGATTTTTAAAGCCCCCTTTTATAACTCAATTCATTCACAAGGTTAGACTGATTGATTTCGTTGCCAGTAAACTGCTCTAAAACATTCAAATTTTACATTACTGAGGAAAATCAAGAAGGAATCCAAGCAACTGCACTCTGTAAACACTAGAGGGTGCTGTTAACATTCTTTAGATTCATAGCTCAACATCCCCAAGTAATGATCTGCATGCTATAACAGCCACAGTGCTCACAACTAATATAAATATAACACAACTAATATAAAATGTGCCCGTTGCTGATCACGTGTTCTGTGTGCTGCAGGGCATCCAAAGTAAAAGTTTCAGGTGCGTCAAAGAAGCAGCACATGGAAGTGTAAACTAAGAAACAAGGAAAGAAACAATAAATATAGAGATGGATTACAGGCTGCCGTATTTATAATATTCTTGTCTCAACAAATGTCACAGCGTGGTGTTTTGCGCTCTCTCTTATCTGCAGCCTCGGTTCATAAACAATAACCCAGTTTACTCATCTCCCTGCGTCAGTAGTAATCTGCCTCTCTCAGCTGGCTGTTTCTATTCCTACTCCCTATCACTTGGTCCTGACTTTGATTGGACCCCTTGCTCTGCTACCATCTTCTCATCACCTTCACCCCTTCACCAAGCTCCATTATTTTCTCCCTGATTGTTCTTCCTCATCGACCCTCCTCGTGTCTCCATCTCATTTCCGAGTGCTTCTCCTGTTCCTGGCTCGTGTGATCCTCATTCCTTCCTTGGCAGTGACCGAGGGCAGGTCTTTCAGGGCGGTGATGGTCGTCTTGCTCCAGTAGTCCACCTCTTTAAAGATCCGGTACACCCAGACCTTCAGCTCGAACAGATTGGCTGGAACATTTAACTGCCAACGACAAGAGAAGAAAATAACAAGCCATGCCTCAGTTTCGATCCACCACTTTCTCTTTGATCATCAATACCTCAGGTGACATGACGACCTACCTCCAAGCCCTCCAAACTAGGAGTCAAGATGGCTGCGCCATCTGCAGCTCTGAGGAGTTCTCCAATGCTGAGTGTGAGAAACGACAGTCTTTCCTTCACCATCTTCCTCTGGTTCTCATACTCGCCCTTCCTCCCACCACCCAGCTCCTCTTCCGCTTTGGCAGTGGCTTTCTCTAGCAGGTTTTGGCATTGTAGCAGAGCAGAGTGGATGCGCCAGAGTTTGTCTCTGGCATCCAGTTGGGAAGAAGGAGGAGGGACAGACACCAGACGACTGTCAGCCACATCTTCAGGGAAGCTCTCCTTCTTTCTCTTGTGGAGCAAAGAAAGAAAAAGAAGAGAAAAGCGTCAAACTTTACGACAAAGGTCAGATTTGGAAAACCATTAAGTGAAAGAGGAATGAGAGAAGAAGGGGAAACTGGAAAGGTGCATAAGTGGAGGACTGAAGAGTGCTTTCTACCAAATCATGCTCATATTACTTTCAACTGCAATTTGGCCTTTATAGAGGATCACTGACAATGAGGCAACAGGGATTTTCTCCTAATGTGAAAGGAATTTGCTTGGGCTCATTCAGCGAAGGCTTTCACACTTCCTATTAAAGAGGAATTTGTGCTCGGCCCAGTTCCAATAAAGATTTAATAACAAGTGAAAGGTTGTGAGAAGCAAGGGCAAAAACACAAAGTGCAACACACAGCATGCAATACTGTATGACAGATATGAGAAAGCCACACATTACACCACCAGTCTGAACTGCTGATACAAAGCGGGAGGGTTTCATGTTGCCAGATTCTGACCCTACCATCTGAACGCCGCAGCAGAAATCAGACTAGACCACTTTAGACTCAGTTTCCTGCTCTGAGCTGACAGGAGTGGCACCCAGTGTGGTCTTCTGCTGGTCTTCTGCATACCCTGGTTGTAACAAGTGGTTATTTGAGCTACTGCTAAAAGTAATCGGGCTATTCTCGTCTGACCCGTGGCAGCCCAACAACCATACCAGATTCAGACTTACTTAAATCACCTTTCTTCTCTGTTCTGATGCTCGGTTTGAACTTCAGCAGGTCGTCTTAACCATGTCTAAATGCCTAAATGCGCTAAGTTGCTGTAAAGGGATTCTCAGCACAAGACTAATCCAATTTTTAGTTTGACCTCAAAGTTTGACCTCTGAAAGCAACTGAATTCCTTTTATACTCTGTCTCAGGTTTGTATGTGGAATAGCATTAAATCTGGAGGTAACAAGACCAAATGCAAATATGCACATAAAAACCAAGCAAAATATGACACAAAGAATTATATTCACATATTAACACTGTGAACTCCCCTAACCAGTCACACTGCTTTGTCCATGGGCTCGTTGGCAGGTGACTGAGATCCTTTTACTCTTTTGCTCCACATCTTGCTGAGGAGGGAACCAGGAAGAGGTGAAAACTGCTAATATTTGGATTAACTGTCATTTAAGTAATACAGAATATTACAATACAAAATATTAACTAAACTCAGTATAGAATTCCAAACCTTAAATGTGTTTAGATGTGTATTTACAGTGCTGTGTAAAAGTTTTGAGCCAGCCCTCATTTCTTTATATTTTGCTTGGAATTTGGGGAATAAGTACAGCGATTTATTGAAAGGTGCAAACCTAAATGGAAATATCCAAGCTTGTTGAAGCACATTCAAAGCTTTTCTTCGGATGTTGGCTGCCTTTTCTTCTGTTCTGTGTCAAAATGATCTCACACTGCTTCAGTAATGTTGACAGATGGTGTTCCATTGTGTTTTTTGCATCCTGGTATGCTTTCGCTTCATTGCCGGTATGTTTCAGATCATCGTCATGCTGAAAAAAGAAGCCATTGCCAATCACACACTTTCCAGATGGCATTGCATGGTGGATCAAAATCTGATGGTGTCTTTCTGTTTTCATAAGTCCATCAATTTTGGCCAGATCTCCAACACCACTGGCTGAAATGCAGCCCCAAACCATGGCAGAGCCTCCACCGTGTTTTACAGATGCCTGTAGACACTCAGCCATCTGTAAAACACAAAGATGGCTGTAGACAGTTTTACCTCTTTCCAGACCACCTCCTCACTTGCTGACAATCTGAACCAAAAGTTTTAAATTTGGATTCATCACTCCATCAGACCTGTTGCCTGTGGATTTGTAGTCCAGTTCTTGTGTAATGTAGCATACCTCGGCCTTTTCTCCTGACAAGGCTGACAAGCTGCTGGCACGATAGTGCCTAAAAATACAATTTAAAATTGGTTCTTTGCTGAGTGTTTTATGCTTGAATGATTCATAAGTCAGTGTTATTAACAAACAAACAAAAACATTCTTCTGAAAATGGTCAGATACAAGGACTGGACTAAAATAAGTGAAAAAGCAGCCAATGTTCACAGAAAAACTTTGAAAGACCTTCAGAAAGAGAAGAAGGAGAACTTTTGTTTAAGCCCACTTTAAAACATTACGAAAATGTCTGGCTCCTTGGAAGCAAAATTTAAACAAAGGAGAGGCAGCTCAAGACTTCTGCACAGCACTGTAACCTAAAATATCAATCATGGTGTATAGAGGATAAGGAAATGGGACCTCTGATCTCCATTACACCTGTTAGCCAGTGCATTCTCAGAGCTACAAACTACAGGCTTGATGATGAGACTGATGATATTGGAGGATCACTTTGCAGGATGACTGCCTCCTCAGCTGTAGTACTCAAGTGAGTGATGAATTTCAGAGGCCTCTGGGATGTTTGTGACATTATAATGAGGCATTACTGCTGATCCCTGCATGCAAGTTAGGACCAGTCTGACACAGAGGCATGCGTGCGCCGAAACTCAACAGAGGAAATTCATCTTTACTGCTCACGTGATTTAGGCAGTTATGGATACACCGGGAAGTGTTTTTTCAGTACTCCCATGGACCACTGGGAGTTATGATGAGATCTGAGAATGATGTAAGAGGTATTTAAGAGAAAATTGATGTTCCAAACAAGTATTTTCCCACCCAATGTGCAAGGGAGTGGGACAGGGTGCCTGGAGATAATAACACTAAGAAAAATATTCTGCAATGGTCTCGACTTGATTCACTGAGACTGGTGTGCCTAAGATTTATAAAAACATCTGTTTCACAGTCAGTGCCTCCCAGGCACTGGAAAAAATGCTGATAAAATGTACATAAATTTCTGTAATGACAGGTTAAGACGAGTCTAAGCCACTATATGGCGTGTTCACTGAAATGTATCAAGCGCCGCTACCTTTATATGTGAAAAGAGTGTTGGAGAGAAACTTGTAGAATGCATTAAAGATAAAGGAAGTCATGGGGATGGGTGTAAAGTTGTATGCTGGGGTGCTCCCTTGCTCCCAGTGAGGCAAGATGAAAGGAAGGATGAAGAGGCAAACTGGCAGGAAACCAGGAAGTTTTAATAACCAGTAGCTCTCACAGCTATAGTCAAAGAGAGGCAAGCTGGTGGAAAAGAGATGAAGGCTTCATGCCGAAGCATTGATGACTGTGTGCCAAAAACGCCCACCTATGTCATTCCAACTGACTTCACCCCCCTCTGCTCTGCATTCCTACCCCCTGCTGTCCTAGACATAATTTCCTTATATACACTCTCTCTCTCTCTCTCTCTCTCTCTCTCCTTTCCTTCTTATCTTGCATTTGCACACATCCCTTTCATCATCCTTTTATACTCTCTCTTTTACACACACACACACACACACACTTTGCCAGTGTAGCTCTCTGGAAACACACATTCACATGCACATACACAGCAGAAAGCCATGACACACATACACAGAATATCTATTAATTTTCCTTTTAACCTTGGCCTATTTCTCTATGTCATGCACACACTTTTCCTCAGACTTTTTCTCCTGAAAGCATACTGTGACCTGCTGGCAGGTTGCAGCCAGTGGAAAAAATAAGTTCCTGTACTCACAAAGAGTTCCAGTAAGGTGGAGCACTCATAGTGCAGCTGCTCGGCTATACCAGCGGCCCTGGCCGGCGTGGTTCTGCTCACATCCGCTCCGTTTATGCTTCTAGTCCGCCTCCCTGCCATTGGACCTCCAGCTGAAGTCGCGCTCACTTGTGGTGGTGGCAGCAGAACAGCCCAGCCCCTAATATATACCCGGGTCCGCCTACCTCATCCCGACACCACCGGATTCCCGGTCACGGCTCATTCAGCGCCCCTCTGCTCGGTTTCACTCAGTGGTGCGTTAATTCGAGCCAGAGCGCCAGTCTTATCTAGGGTTTCCGCTAAAACAAGTTCAGTTTGTCCGACCTCATCTGCTTACTGTTAGGTGCTTATATTACAGAGTTTGTGGCCAACTCTCCGCCCTTTCCCCGGGGGAATTTGATGCCTGGGCAGGAGGAATTTAATGGGGCAAGCGGGGGCGGAGGACAGGAGGGGAGCAGGGAGGAGCTCATCAACTTATTCATGAGGAGATTATCCGATTTACTGGAAGTGACGGAGCAAGATAGTCTAAATTTAAGTGTGTTTGTGTTTGTGTTCCCTAATGATACGAAGAAGAGGCAAAAAGGCAACAGCTGAAACTGCAAGTGGCCATCATTACTATAGAGACTGACGTCTTAACCATCACTCACAGTCCCACTCCAAATTAGGTTGCTTCCAAACTTTCCAAAAAAGTATACACACTCACTTTATAAGGTACACCTTGCTACCATGGCACAGGTTCAACAAGGTGCTGAAAACATCCCTCAGCAATTTTAGTCCATGTTGACATGATAGCATCACACAGTTGTTGCAGATTTGTCAGCTGCACATCCACCACATCCCAAAAGTGCTCTACTGGATTGAGATCTGGTGACTGTGGAAGCCATTTGAGTGCAGTGAACTCACTGTCATGTTCAAGAACCCGGTTGTTTACTCCAAACTCTGACCCTACCATCTCAATGTTACAGCAGAAATTGAGGCTCTATTACCAGGCAATGTTTTCCCAATCTTCTATTGTTCAGTTTTTGAATCTTTGTAAACTGTAGCCTCAGTTTCCTGTTCTTAGCTGACAGGAGAGGCACCTGGTGTGGTCTTCTGCTGCCGCAGCCTATCTTATGTGTTCCGAGATGCTCTTCTGGATATTTTGGGTTGTAGCAAGTGGTTATTTGAATTACTGTTGCCTTCCTATCAGATCGAAGCAGTCTGGCTGTTCTCTGATATGAACAAGTCATTTTCACCCACAGAACTGCTGCTCACTGGATATTTTCTCTTTTTCAGACCATTCTCTGTAAACCCTAGAGATGGTTGTGTGGGAAAATCCTAGTAGATCAGCAGATTCTGAAATTCTAATGCCAGTCCATCTCTCACCAACATCCATGCTACGTTCAATCACCTAAATCACCATTCTTCTCCATTTTGATGCCCAGTTTCTGCAGGTTGTTTTTGCCCATGTCTGCATACCTAAATGCATTTGGTCACTTACTGCACATTTTGAAAAATGAATGAAACAAGCACAGATGCAAAATATGGTTCATTGGATGTTTCAACCACTGAAAAGGTAATTTTTTTATTTATTCATAACTAAATAATGGAATTCTGATAGCTCACATATGATGCAAATTGATAAGATGACAAGACAATTTAATGCATGTCAAAATTCTTCTTTTTAAGGTTTTATAGGGTTACATCATCTAACAGCTAATTCTAGCTAATGCAAAATTACACAGCTGAAGATGGTTTTCATTGGGAGTGACCAGAATTGACAAGATTAGAAATGAGTACATCAGAGGGACAGGTCAGGTTGAGCAGTTTGATGACAAAGTTAGAGAGGCAAGGCTGAGATGGTTTGGACATGTACACAGATAGTGGATATACACTATATTGCCAAAAGTGTTTGCTCGTCTGCCTTCACACACATGAACTTGAGTGACATCCCATTCTTAATCCATAAGGTTTAATGTGATGTCGGCCCACCCTTTGCGGCTATAACAGCTTCTGGGAAGGCTTTCCACAAAGTTTAGAAGTGTGTTTATGGGAATCTTGACCATTCTTCGAGAAGCACATTTGTGAGGTCAGACACTTATTTTGGACTAGGAGGCCTGGCTCGCAGTCTCTGTTCTATCAGGTTGAGGTCAGGACTCTGTGGAGGCCAGTCAAGGTCTTCCACACCAAACTTGCTCGTCCATGTCTTTATGGTCCTTGCTGACAGTTTTTGAAATCATGAATGACAGTTTTTGTGTCAGCTGTATAATATACAAGTAAAGAACCCTTAGAAGGAAACGAGTAGCTTGTTGGAAATGTTGTATGTGGAATGTAAAGGCTGATTTAATGCCATTGCACTTTCAGATGCTGTTTGACTTTTTGACAATAACTGAAAATTTGTAACCAGTGGCCTACAGTACAAATGTTCAGTGTTAATACATGATGCAGAGGACATATATGGTAGAGGTCTCCCTCCAGACAGATATTGATTTGTTAATGTCTGAATGGCACATCTGATTGCATTGAACAGCCTGTCTTGAAGCATTTGGGATTCACATTCACACCATTCATCTCTTCCCGAGTTGTCTGTTACCCTGTCAAGCTTCTCCGACTCAAAGTGGAGGCATCTCCCTCCTCCATTTAAAACCCAGAACAAAGATTTCAGGAAAACTCAACTAAAACCCCCCAAAACAGAAAAACATTCAGTTTCAGATTTTTCAATATTACATGATAACCCTCCGCTTCCCAATCTTCCAGTCTGATCAGTCGGTGTATCTTTTTGACTCCACCAGCCTTGTGTCGCTGACTGAAGAGTCTTGCTCGGCAAAAACTCTGGCGGCTTGAGTGAATAATTCAGTGTTAGCGGGAGCAGAGACAGATAGGCTCTGTGGTTCCTCTGTGTTTCCCCACTAACACTGCTCTGCCACTTCCCCTCAGAGGATACACTACATGTGTTTTGGGGACTGGGGGGTGGGGGAGTGGTGCACTTCAGCAGATTACCGTTTCGCGCTGCTTTGTCTCACTGCTTTCACTTTAACATAGAATAGCAAAGTGAATAGTGTAGCAGAGAAGACAGCAGTGTAAAACTGCTAGCTTTCTGCCTACTTTTAGAAAAGGAACTGCTGGGTCTACTGTTGCCGTATTGTAGTTGGACTCAGATATGTCGAGACCAGTTTTGATTCATTTTACTTGCACGTGTGTGCTTCCCCAGGTATGGCAGTCCTGAGCATGAGCGTTCAACATTTCCTGGGCGGTCTCATCACCACGCTCACCTTCACTACTATGATGCATTGCACTCAGAGGGCCGAGGAAAGCATTCAGGTAAAAAAGAAAAAAGGGTTTTGCCCATTCCTGCCAACAAGCTCATTATCTAGACCAAGGATGCTTTCATGTTAAAGTTTTGCTCTCTTGTCACCATCTTTGTGTTGTTAATTGTGTTGTGCTTTAGTGTTAGGTCTCCTGTGGCTCAAGAAGCCAACAATATGATCGTTTCATTCTTTTCACTCTCCCCCCTTGTTTAGGTTTAATTGTGTAACGTTAGCTCATTTCCTTTGTTTGTCGAAGTGATGCCGAAGAGGGAAATCTTCAGCATTCACTGCCATACCTTTTGTCACCTGTACCTGTCAGTTCTCATCAGCTGTTTCCACCTGGAAAATGTCAAAAGTCTCAGCAGACCCAGTTTCCTTTCAATGCAAACCCCACCACCACCTCCACCACCTTTCCCCCCATGCTGACATTGTCCCTCCTACTGCCTCACTCTGTTTCTTTGTCATTCTCTAGTCCTTTAAATGCTCTCTTTTCCACTCCGACTTTTTCCTCTCCTCGCTCGTTTTCTCCTCTTTGACATAACTCCTTTTGTCCCCGTCGTATCTGGGCCAGCGTTGCCTGGAGGTGATCGTTGTTCACACAGCCATTCAGACGTCACTCAGTCAATCTCTGAAGGTGACAAATTATCATTTAAATTGCTGTCAGTCCTAAAGTGAAGAAGAAAGAAGAAAAAAAAAAATCAGAAGCTTCAGCACAGACACCAGGATCCAGTTCTAAAACGAAACTTAATGAAAAGAGCGAACAGTTACAGTGTTTCATGACGAGAACAGAGGTTAATCTGAGTTTCTCGTGACACACACTGTTTGCCTTTTAGTGTCGGTGTGTGAATTAGTACGTCTGTGTTCACGTACAGGAGAGGAGAGCATTAGCTCACCTGCGCTTGTTGTGTGTAAATGTGTGCGTTATTGAAGGTAGTACTATCCAGTAACAGAAAGCTGATAGCGTGAGTGCTTGTTAACGATCCCCAAGAGAAAGAAATCGAATCTGTTAAACAAGTTGCTCAGAATAAAGGCACTCCACTTAACTGTGGTTACAGAGGCTCTCAGAGCTCTCAGAGCTCTCTACCTCGACCTGCAGACCACAGACTAAACTCTCCACTCATCAAATTCAGATAATATGATTTTCAGCCTTTGTTTTCCAAATAACTGCTCCGCTCAATCCAAGGTGACACTTAAGATGTCGTCTTTAATAACAAAATTCCGCAACGAAAAATTATTAGTTTTAGGGCAAAGGGGTAACGCGTC
>VUQJ01001018.1:0-15624 GCA_015108635.1 Andinoacara biseriatus
ATTTTGATGTTTTTTTTTTTTTTTTTCTATTCACTCATTTTTACTTATGAAGAACTTGACTCAAATGAATATATGTCTTCTGTGCAGCAATGTTAGAGACAGACCTGACCACAGGGAGGCAAAGAAGAATCTGCCGGAGTGGTAACATTGAAAAAAGGTCAAATCAGGCTTATGTTCCTAATGGTCGTTATAGTGATGCATTTACAAGTTATCATCAGTGTAGTTTCATGCAAAATGAAAGTGAAAGTGTCAGCACCGTGGAAAATTAACTCTTCTCACAGCTGTTCCTGTTTCAACGCTGCTCCTGCTTTTTGGGAACCGTTTGATCCTGCACGTCCATATCAGGTGATGATAACATGAAATTGTTATATGAGTGGTTTAAAATGTGCAGTTTAATGTCCAAAATAAAATCCTATACATACAGAGAGGGCACAGGTACAGAAGCACAGCAGAATTAGTTTACAATCCCACACAGCACTAACTCGTGTCTGATACTTTATAAAGTTGATCCCTCTGAGTGAACACACCCCTGAATATCAGACAGTGGCAAATTATGTGAAGACTGATGGATTATTGGTCAAACCCATTGTGTCAATCATTAGGATACAGAATTTGGATCTCTGGGAACTATACTGCAGGTAAGTTAACTTTTACTCTCTCCTTTATATTTAAAATTTCCATTCACTGTTACCTTTTCTTAAAAAAAAAAATTAATTGTATCAAAGGAAAAAGAAACATTTAATGAGGATTCAAGGAGTCAAAGAAATCCAAGAGAGAAGCCTCTTTCATGGGACTAAAATCGAAAATGTTCATTACATTTGCAAGTATAACTTTGATGTACGTTTAGCTGGACAACATGGCCACATATTAGGCAAAGGTAAGTGAATTGATTTTGTAAGTATGCAAACATTAATTCCTAACTCTTCACCACAGCGCTGAGCTAATCTGAAGTCATTGTTTTTTTTTTAATGTAGGAATTTATTTTGCCAAACATGCAACACTTGCATACAAATACAGTGACAGCAGCACAGGTCCGCTGCTGATGCATGCTGGGAAAACACAACCTGAGCACACGAAAATTATCATTTTGGCTCGTGTGATGGTCGGAAAACCAATCCCTGGACAATCTCATTTCCAAAAGCCCGACCATGGGAGTCCTGAAAACGTGCACGACAGCTGCATTGACAATATCGATCATCCTAATATTTTTGTCATTTTTGATTCCAATCAAATCTATCCAGAGTATGTGATTCAGTACTGATAAGCTGAGTTTGTGCAATATCAACACGACTACCTTAAACGATGCGTCTGAGTGCATTTACGGGACAACTCTTGATGGCTTCCATGATGTTTTTCCAGCATTTTGACTACATTATTAAACTTTTCAAAAACAAATGTGCATTGTCATTTTTAATGGAGAAAATTACATTGTTTTTATATCAGAAGCACGGTCTCTGAAACATTTTTTGGGGACAACAATAATCTGGCAGAACCAAATCAAAGTCTACATGTGTGTTTATTCCTGTTCTAATCTTTATGTCTGTATGTGTGCTGGAGATGAGATGTTTTAAAATAATGTGTGTGTTTTCCTGAAAAAAGTCTCTCACATTGCAGAGGAATTCTGGCCCACTCTTCTTTACAGCAATACTTCAGTTCATTGAAGTTTGTGGGCATTTATTTATGCTCTCTTAAGGTCCCAACACAGCATTTCATTCAAGTTAAGGTCTGGACTGGGTCATATTTTCTTTTTCAGCCACTGTGTTGTAGATTTGTTGTTGTGCTCGGGGTCATTATCCTGTTGCCTGGCCCAGTTTTGAACCCAGCTTTAGCTGTCAGACATTTGACTCTAGAACACTTATGTATACAAAGGAGTTCATGTTCAACTACACAGAGCCCAGGTCCTGTGGCTGCAAAACAAACCCAAATCATCACCCCTCCAGCACTGTGCTTAACATCCATGCTGCTATGTTTTGTTCAGAAAGACGTGAAAATAAGTCTATAACATCTCTAAATGTCGGTTGTTTTAAAATGCTATAATTAAGGCTACTTTTTTGGTTATAAATATGCCTATGTACTGTATTCAAATTTGTCTGTTCAAGACTCAGCAGGAAATAGAAACTTCATTTGCACAAGCCAGAAAACCAGTTGCACTGCTCTCTATTTTCATAAATTTTCCAAACAAATATTTTCCATTAACACCAAGGTACATGCAATCCCGTGCCGCTGAAAAACCTCAATGAAATAAACAGAAAAAGGTCATTTGACAACTCCACATACTCGCCCTTCCTGCTCAAGCGGAGTGAAACGACTGGCTGTAGTTTACTTAAACCGCCAGCAGAGGCTGCTGTCGACACAGTTTTCATTCTTGGCGCAGTTCAGCATCGGTTGGTCCACGTTATGTGAAGCCGTTTCTCTTGGCAATTTTTTTTTACCATTATAAGCGGAAAGAACATTTACTGAATTACTGAAAAACTTAGATTTACAATTTTGAGGTGCTTAAAGTTTTTATTTTATGCAACTTGATCCTTCAGTTCCACTACATTTATTTGCCAAATTGGGCCACTAGTTACTTTGGAGGTTTTTACATTGTAATCAATTAATGAGACCTTTGGTTTCCAACATTTCTGACTTGAGAGTTGTGAGTTTCTAATTGCCCAAGTGTCTGTCCCCTGCTCTCATATGTTAGCTGCCAGGTGAAATAGAGAAGGGCTAACCTTTTATCAGAGCCCGCCTCATTTTCATGACCACACTGTGATGTTTAGTAGTTTAACAGTGTTTCCAGCTGTTGCTCCCACAGTGTCTGCCAGTAATGAAACACCCAAACACACGTGCAGCCCTCATGTGTGAGTCCCTTTCAACTTCTCAAACTCCAATGGTTGCTTACAGTTACAGTAGTTGGCAGTTGAGTGTAAAGTACAGTAAGAAGCACAGATTGCCTTGATGAAATTAGACGGACTGATTTGTGAGCTGTAGAATCCAATTTTTAATTCTAGCGGGACATAAAGGAAAGGGCTGAAAAAACGGATAAACATTGACAGTTTTTAATTATATGTTTTTGTTTTATCCTCATCATAACTATATCCATTTTTTATTCACTAAATATAGACAATTGGTACATTTTTCCATTTTTTAAAAAACATATATGTATATCCTTTGCTATGTTTGTGTGGATGTGCTCAGATTAGACGGACCTGTTTTCCAGAGCTAGGCCATCAGCACTCTGGTCCTCTGGGTGTGATGGACTCATTCAGTCTGGATGGTGTTCCAACCCAAGCGTCTTTCAGCACATAATAAACACATGCTTCATTCTGCACTGTTATTATTATTATTACATAACAATATATGTCCTCACAGAGTTATGGTAACTTGCAAAGCACACTTTAAAATGTTAGAAACTAGGACTTTCACTTCAAGCAACTCAATAAGTGAGTCAAGTTTGATATCCTCTTAAATATTTACAGCCTGGTGTGCTCAGAGTCTGGCATGTGATTACAAAGTCTTTGATGTCTGCTTGATCAGATGATATCAACATGTTGAGTTTGTGAAAAGACCAACTCTAATTAGTGGATCTGTGTGTGTATGTGTGTGTGTGTCTGTGTCTCAGTGAGAGAGGAGAGAGACTGAGACTGTGACAATATTCACTTCTAATAAAACTAAGAGTGGGTAACAGAATTGAAGAGAAAACTACATTTCAGCTCTCAAATACTCAAAAACATTTTTGAGAGTCTTCTTCAGATTGAGTAAATCCTGGAATGTAGTGCTTTCTAATTGTATTTTGGATGCTCTTTAACAAATCCGATTGACCCTTATCTGAATGTCGGAGATGTTGCTGGAGCTGCATACCCTGGTCAGACCACATATTCAAAGGAGAGCTGATGTTACCACATTAAAAGCCCCAATCTGAGCAGCAGTGACCCTCCTGGGAGTGAGGAAAACTCCACCTGCCACTAATATACTGTCTATCTACTACAGTAGAAACTGTTTGTGCCTACTGTCTCATGCCAGCAAGCATGCCCCGAGTATAGCATGAGGCAACTCGTGTGCTATAACTGCCTGCTTTGTGTTTAGCTTTTGTTGTTTTCACTTGTTTCTGGTCCCAGCAGTGGTGCCAGCAGAAAGTCAGACGGGGCTCTCCTCTGTCATCGATTTGTAGACGCAACAGAGGTGTGTAGGGTTCGGTGATCTCAGGATCTCGTCTCTGCTTTTTGCAGACGATGTGGTTCTGTTGGTTTCATCAAGCGATGATGACCTCCAGCTTCTACTGGGGTTGCTTCCAGCCAAACGTGAAGTGGTTGGGATGAGAATTAGCATCTCCAAGTCTGAGCCCATGGTTCTCAGAGTGACCACTCTGAGTGAGGGATGAGTTGCTGCTCCACATGGAGGAGTTTAACTATCTTGGGGTCTTGTTCATGAGTGAGGGGTACGTCTACGGTAATGCGGATGCTGTACCGATATGTTATTGTTATAGGGAAAGCTGTTTCCGAAGCTGCTGATTTTCAGGTCATCTACATTTCTACCCTCACCTATGGTCACAAGGGTGGGTAGTGACTGAAATTAGTACCTAAAGTAAATGTACTCATTACGTGGAGTGACACTTTTCAGAATAATATTAATATCATTTGGATACATAAAACACATGATTTTATTGTATTATATTTATTGATTTATTGATGTGTATTTATCTATTTAATGTTGCAGCTGCAGATGTTTTTTATTCTATATATATATTGGTGGGACGCCTGCTCTATAATAATACAATTTATCAGCAAAATACACTAAAGCAGACAAAATTAATTAATATTACAGTGGGATAAAAGCAGAAAGCAGCATAATATGGAAATCCCTGAAATATGATCCCCCCCCCAGCCCCACCCCACCACTGCACGAGACGAGTCCAAAAGGGCCTGGACTGGTTTGGCAGTTCCTGGGTCCAAACCAGATGGAGGCTAAGCACAGCCTGGAGAGTGGATACACAAGCTAATTAATCCAATGCAAATCTTAAAACGAGCATTTTTAATCAAACTCATGATTAGTATTCATATGTGAGGTGGCAGCAACACTGCTAAGTTAAAAATACTGTGTATTGTGTTTAGGACTGTTTGGGGTACCCGCCACCCAAACTGGCTGCTGGTCTCACAGGAGAAGAGCTCAATGACTGAAAGCTACTGATATGGTCATCAGCGCTCTGCTTGCTCTTGCTACTCCTGATGCTGTCCAGCTTCACATTTGCCAAATCAGTCTTTAAACACCCTGTAGTAACTCCTGCAGCTGCTGTTCATATGGCATTTTATTTACAAACTTCCTGACAAATAGTATTAGCATGTCACTTCTCAATACTCCTAGAAGACTTATTACACTTCTCACTAGATTTGTCATATCAGCTCTGTCTTTAATTAGTCCTGTCAGCGCTCGGTTACACATGCAAATCTGGCCTCAGGAGTTTGGTGCACGCTTTGCACATTGATGCTTTTTTTTTAGGGAAACGTTTTAATGTTGCGTATGAACGTGGTTCTGGGTGAGGTTTTGGTGCCTGTTCACAAAAAATAAATAAAAAATCTGTGCTACATGTGATATTTATTGAGACTGGATACAGTATATGCATTGGTATTGATTGTCAGTTTCCTAATATTGTGGCTGCTTTTTATTTGGATGTTTGCACACGCACTGATATGGTTTAAGGCTGTTTACATCGAGGGAGTCAGTCAGTTTTGGAGCAGGGGTGTCTTTCTTGGTTGGAACCCTCTCAGCCATGGCAATGTAAAACTCACTGCACTGTGGACAGTGATGCTGCTGCCTCCAGCAGTTTCCAGTTCACGGCATGCTTGAGCCTTGGTGGTTACTGGGTTGTTCTAGAACATCTTAACCAATTTCCTGTCATGTGAGGGTGACAGTTTGTCTTCTAGAGCATGGCAAATTGGTGATACTTCCAAACACCTGACAATTCTGATCCAGTCTGTTCCAGTCAGTGAACACAGGGCCCACAGACACCAGTCACCTGCTAAAGGCTCATCCTGCTCCTTCTTACACCAATTAGCAGAGAAAAGGCCTTCTATGGCCCTGCCAAGCTCTCTTAGAAGAACTGCCCGTCTCCTCCATGCTCTTGAGACTGTGGTGGGAGACACAGGAAACCTCTCGTCAATGGCACATATTGATGTGCCATCCTGGAGAAGTTGGACTACCTGTGCAGCCTCTGTAGGGTCCAGGTATCACCTCGTGCTACCAGTACTGACACTGAGGTTGTCTCATTGTTGCCCCTCTAGTGCACCTGTTGAAACTGGTGCTTAACTGAAAACGTCAATTTCCCAGAAGTTTAACTAACTTGATGCAATATAAATTCAAGCTTGCACACCTGATTTTTGTTTTTTTAAAAGTCATGAACGATGTATGCTGTGCAATAATTCCACCCTGAAAAAAAAAGAATAATTCAAAGAAATCATTAAATTATGACCATGACGAGTGTATGCAAACCTCTGACCACAAACGCCTACCTGAAATGTACGCTGCTGAGTTGCATCATTGACACCATTGCTGAGCCCCCCCCCCCAAAAAAACTCATCTTTTTATTATGAAAAAGGTTCACTTTTACAAAACACAACACTTTTCCAGCTACACATTTCCTTTAATGTAACCAAACATCACAATCATCAGGGGAAAAACAAACCTTAAAAAAAAAACAAAAAAAACATGTAAAATAATTTTAAAAGCTCTGTGTCACAAACCATTTCTGTGACAGGAATCACAACCTGATGTCCCTGAGCAGAGAGAGAGAGAGAGAGAGGGAAAAAAGATACACATAAAAACATTTCAATATAGCTGTCATGTTGCCTATCTATTTGGACGAATAAGAAAGGGTGGGCGGGTACGACAATAAAACGGCACAGTGTTGGCATATTCACAAAACAATTTCACATTAATAAATTAAATTTGATCACATGAAATGTAACAGCTTTATTTGACACAAGGAACACAGGCGTGAAGAGAAGTTCTTGCTTGGCACGAGAGGTGTAAAGACTCAGTACAAGCTTTGGCACCGCTGAGGAGGTTTTCTCATTAGAGTCACAAGAATTTCAAATGCACCACGTGCAAAACAGCCCTCAGTGACGTGGACAAAAGAATGTGGCTGGCTGTACATTCTGCTCAAACCTATTCCTTTATCTGCTTGGAGCTACGCACAGCACTCTATTTGTGGGTGATTGAAGAAGATGTTTATGCACTGGCACGCTTTTAATGTTTTTCTCATTGGAAAAATCATATTTTTTTTAAATGACTCCACCTATTTAGCACTGCACCCTTACAACACTGTCACTGGGCAGTTTAGCAAAAGAAGACCTTCTTCCTTGTCAAAAACGTGGCGCCTACATGGCCCATAATGTAGCTCAACCGGCGACAATTTGGTTGATACTCAATTTCGTGCTACAAGCAGCGAAACTAAAGCAGAGATGCTACGCTTGGTCTGGTAAGCCTGCATCTTTGGAACTCCAGAATTCCTTTCACTTTCTGGCCTGTAGTCTTCAGCCTCAATCAGCGCAAACTGAAGTGACATCATTTGCTCCCTTGGGAGCAACAAAAGACTTTGTACAAGTTTTCACATACGCAGCAGTTTTCCCTAAGACCTGCAAACAGAAACTGATGTGTACAACTGCGGAAGGGATGCTCCTCTTTCAGTTAAACCAGCTGATGTAAATGAAACACAATTTGCTTTAAATGCTGCAGAAATGATCACATAAACGTATGCTCTCATTCAAATTAGGTGCTCTAAATCATGCCAGAGGTTTAAATTGTATGAAATAACACTAAACTGATATTTGACACCTTGAATAATATTTTGGAACATTGACGTTATTTGCTTCTGACTTCAATGTATCATTTAACAACACAGCGTTATCAAAATGTATGCAAAACAAGTTTGTTTTAGTAGTTTGAGCCACCATACAGCAATATGGCATACTGTCAGGCAGCACATGCCCACTGAATCCTCGACAGGACCACCCTCAAACTGTCTTTCACAAGCTCTGTGAGCCAAATTGCTCAAGAAATTGTCTTTACAGAGATTTTAGCCACCAGCTCTTTCATATCCTGTTCTCTAAAGGAGACTACATCATCAGTGAGGGAGCAGTTCAGCACTTCAAACGTCGCCTTTCTGCATTCCAAGCACACGCTTAGTCCTGAGTCCCTGCCTCTCCATGATGTTCCACAGCTTGCGCAGGTTCGACTGGGTAATGACATCATCAGGTTTGAGCTGGAGCGCCCGCAGGTAGTTGGCCTCTGCTTCGGGAAGTTTCCCATTCAGGTGGAGGATGGCACCGAGGTTCATCAAAGCGGCAGGGTACTGGAAGAGCGGTAAGAAAAGGAGGGAGCGGCGTTTGTTAGGTGCAAGGGTGCGAAGATACAAAGCTTTTGCAACAGTGTTGACCTTGAATTTATTTGGGCAAAAGTATTTGAAACTTGCCCTTGTTAGTTCTGCATCTGACACAGAAAATGATGTGAGATACACAATTTAGAAAGCTCGCCAGGTCTGGATGGTGGATTAAGGAAAGCGCCCTGGTGAAATTTGTTCAAGGCCTTCTTTTAAGAAAATCAAATACGCATTAAATTAAATCTAAGGCAATCTCTCTTTAGCAGGCATGACCAAATAGGAGTGTGTCCTCTAGCAATGCCACAGTAAACAAAAAGGTAGTTTGTGTGTGAGCGAGGGCTCAGTATTTGTCGTGATATGCATGATAAAACCCATTGAGGGGAGTGTTTCTGGAGTCCTCTTGATTAAAATGCCACACTTATAAGTTGCAAAGTGAAACCATATGACCCCGAATAGCAGTCCAGTTGTGGAACTCTACTAAATCTAAGCCATAGCCATCCATAACTAACACACACCCCCATATCTCATCCTAAAAGTCATCTGCACCTAATTGCTCAGAGCTGGCCCGGTTCCCAGGACTGCGTCCTCACTGCATGTGATTTTGTCACCAACTTGGAAACGAAATCCCAGATTTTCTCTTCACAAACACAACTGTTTGCCTCGTCTCAACGCTGCTTTTTTTCCACTTGTTTATACTCCACTTTTCACTGATTGTGAGAGCTCTCAACAAACGTGCACACATAGAGAGCGGGATTATTTAAAAGCAGCGGGGATGTTGGAAAGCTGATTAATTAATGCAGTTGTACAGCAAATCAGCTGTACTGCTAACCTTTTTGTTTTTCTCACCTACGCAAAAAAAAGGATAATAATAATAAACTGTTATATTTCAGGGCTCCTCTAAACTGTTTTTTTTCCCCCCATACAGTAATTTTTGTAAGCAGACGAGGCATACAGGCTCAAATTAATGAGGGTTCCTTTGTTATTCTTAACTGCGAGGCAATATGTAACACACTGCCTGGATTAAATCAGACCAAAGCCATTCAGAGGACAACAGGAACGGCGAAAAGAACTAAAACAGGCGTTTTGCCTCTTTTGAGGGTAAAAGTTGCTCTATTATAGGTTCTGTGACGACACAGATGAGTGACGATATTTTTCCTTTAAGCATCAGCTCTGATCGACAGCATTTGAGATGATGCCTTCAAGACAGAGGAATATGATCACATTATCCAGCATATTCTCTTCTCTCGCTCAAAGCATGTTTGTTACTATAGTATTAAATCACACTTGCAGCCAAATCGTCCAGCACTGAAATCTTGAGGGATTATGACCGTAAGCGCATACAAATTACAACATAAGCTCGTTGTATCATAATTTTTGATTTGCTGGGAGCAAAAGACATGCACTGTGTCATGATTAGACAATTTCCACACGCTGGAAGTGTTGCCTATTCTGCTCAGACTCCACATTTTATTTGAGATGAATCTCTGAGTGGGTAAATACAGCGTTTTAGTGTGTAAAATGAAAAACACCCTTGCACCTTTCTCTGGGGGGCACATATTCATTGCTTTTCTTAGCACATAAAACCAGCGCTGAATCTTTCATGACCTGAAAGCTATTGGATTAAGTTGATATTTGAGAGACTGTCATTCACCAAGCAGACGTGTGCAGGGAAAATGTCAAAGACAAGAGGCCCTATACTCTTGACAAATGAAAAGAAAAGCCCTCAGTGTGTGTCTGAAAGTGCATGTGAAGGCTTTAAGACTGGGACTGAAGTAAGATATTTTTAACAGAACAAAATGTAAACGCACAACTTTCCAAATTAAAATGGACAAGCAGTGTTCTTCTGGTTAAAGATTAGGCTGACCTTTCAAGGCTTAAACAGGATATACACACAGACAGACCTTAGCTTAAAAAGTGGCAGATTCTATAAAAAAGTGATTTCCAGCCCGTACCTGCTCCCTATGGGATTTGGTCATATTAGCCTATTTGAAAAAGGTAGCTAAAAGTAGAACATGAAGGACCATACTTGAGAAATATACAAGAGGGTTAGCTATTTGACTTGGCGGTATTATGATGGTTACCTAGGGTTAGTAGATGAGATTTAAGTTGTTGAAATATTCGTCTAAAATAAGTCGCCACGTGAATCATTCAATCATATACAGTAAAGCAGGTAGCATAGCTAGCTAGCTAGAAACACAGATGCCCAACTAGCGTAAAATATATTAAATGCCTGGTAAAATAATTAGAAAAAAGTAAAATAAAAAGATAAAAAAGTTGTTTTTTTACAACTTGTTGTACATTATCAGTTTTAATTAACATGATTTTATACCTGTGCTATCTTTGGTAACTCAAGAAGTAAGTACACACTATGCCATAATAATGTGTTTTTGTGACAGGATGCTAATAACAAAGGTATAATTTAAATTGCTTCTTTGTTAAGTTTTCTTTTATGCGTAAACACGACACTTGTTCATTCCTTGAAAAAGCAGCCACTGTCCAAAGACAAAATCACTTTAAAAACAAAATTAGAAGAAAGTCTAGCACCTTGGAAAGAAAATTAAAAAAATGATAGGTGTATCACGACTTTTGCACAGTGTTGCATGTCAAACAAACAAAAAAAAAAATGTGGTGAAAGTGCTACAAAGTCTGTAGCCTTACAGACTAACACTAGTTAATGCAGTGCAGACAAGATGAGGTCTAACTCTCTCTTACGACTGAACATAAATCCCAGAGCAGGGCATCAGTAAGCACACATAATAAATGACTCCAGGAACCTCCTTCCAGGCCTCATCTAACAACACAGGGGTTTCTATAACTCTAAGTGACCTTCTGCAGACTGGTACATGCATCCTTTCCCTTTGAAGTGACTGATGTATAGTAGACAGAGACAGGCTATAATAGCTCCCAACTTCCTCAACCACTTGTGCAGACATCAAGGGACGTGATCTCTGCAAGGCTCGGTCTGTTTAACTACACTGCTATGATCAAGTATTTACTCTAAAGTGTGCCTGTGTGTCAGTATCAGACAACAGAACCACTGAACTCTCTTCTCTTTGGGATTTTGGTGTTTGCATAAAGGTAGCAGTTCACAGGCATGAACAGAACAAAGTTTCCATTTCATATTCAGCAGTATCACTGCTTGCCAGGAACAACAGTACTATAATGTAATGTCAGAATGATGGGTAATACATAGTATGTTGTAAATTGAATTTACAGTGCAGGCGTGTGTGTGCATTTCCATGATAAGTGCTAACAGGCCCACCAGTCCAGGTACTTACATCTGGTCTAAGGCTGGCTGCCCGCTCATACTGCCTCTCTGCAGCCTCGTTTAGATTGGCCTGTCTGAAGAGGAAGAAGAGCAGAGAGTTAAAAAAATGCGGACATTAATAACGCAATTTTATTTATTTATTTTTTATCAATGATAAGGCTGAACTTATACATATTGCTGCTAATGATGATATTCACTCACTGTTAAACTTCCCAGTATTTAAATTACTGTGAATATTATTAATTTGGTGTAAGAAAGAAATTTCTATGATCTCACTTATAGTTTGCAGCTAAATAATCACATTAATTCATTTAGTCATTAGTGTCATTAAAATTCTGCCAGTGTAGGACTGAAAGCTACAACGATGCTTAAAAGCTGAGAACATTTTGGCTTTGGCTAATTTCTGTCTATGGCAATTGACAATTTAGAGAAGTGTGCAATTTTATGTAAATACTGATTGACTCATCGACACCCACCAAGCCTATAAAGAGGGATTTACAGGTTTAGTGGACCAACAGCACCAACGGTCCTCCCTGACACGTTACAGCTGGGTATGTGCAGTAGCAACAGTTAATCCCTTCCACATGTATGCATTATTCATTGAGTACATGAACCGGACTCGCTGTGCCAAAGTTAACAAAGTACCTCTTTCCTGACATGTTAATTCACATTTATATGACTTTAAAATTCAGGACATATTAATGGATATCACAGTCATATTATAGTGTCCTTCCTTGGTCTTTGTTTTGCTTGGGAAAGTGCTAGAGAGCCAGTGAATGACAGATAAAGACACAGGAAGACAGGTTTAAAGCTCTCAGAGAAAAAGAAAAGTCATTCTTTCTCTTTCTGAGAAGAAAATTGTGCTCTTCCTAATTGTCAACATGTAAAATAATGAATAGATTTGCTTGGTAAATCACGTCACACCACACCAGTGCTCTGCTTGTACCATGTGTATTTAGCACTGGTATGTGCAGAACAAATTACAGGCAAATCCTAAACCACACTAGATTGTCAGGTTATTCTTATCATCATGTTTATGGTCAATCAGTCAATAGCTGCACATGAAGGAAGCCCCAGTTCGTAGCTTATCAGCTTTAGCTTTGACAGGTGGGCGTCATATCAATAAAGCCTAATCCTAATCTGTTTGGATTTATGTCCCAAAGGTCTTGGTTTAAAATAACTAGTCGGATCAGAACTCAACGGAATGACCTGTCGTTTAGATTTATCCGTAGCTTTCCTAATGCAAACCTCAGACAAGCTCTTAGACTTTTAACTTTTTTTACAAACCCTCTGTGGTGGTGTATTGAGATGCTTAAGAGCAGTAATGACTTTTCCAGATATGTAGACCAAAAATGAGTTAAGGTTCATCATTCCAATATTCCCCTCAGTTGCTGGGAGTAGAGGACATTTGCAGTCCCTTTTGACACGTTTTAAGATTTATAAGCTGTCCGAGTACATGGTTGCCAAACTTTGAGGGGAAAATTCTCCTATGGCTTCTTTACAAGTCCTGCACTGAAACCTTGCCACGATGGTCCTGAGACTGCACTGCCGCTTATATATGTAATACATAAAAACTTTTACAGCAGCTTTCCCATTGAGAGGTATAATTTCTATTTCAAAGGTGGCTTTTAAGTGGCAGTGGTAAAGAACAAATCCGGCAAATGTTGCAGCAGCATGATGGCAACCTCAGCAAATACAGAATTTCCAAAGCACTGCAATTTCTTGAAATATCTTCTCAATTCAATATTCTGCACTAGTAAGGGAATCCCCAATTGGAAACAGTGCTGTTTCCAAGTAGGGATTTTAGCCAACCTGAGCATGTGAGCAGCACTGAAGACCACATCAAACTCAGAGTTGTCCAGTTCTGCAGCTCGTTCCGCCATCTCTGCAGCCTCGCCGAGACGGGACTGCTCCAGCAGAAATTGTCCTGAAAAGAAAGGAAGACAAGGGTAGCAGAAGTTCTGGTAAGAACCTGTTTGCCATAACAATGTGGCATAAAAATAAAATTATGCTTATGCATAAGTTCAATAAGGAGGATGTGTAATCACTCAACTGCCTGCTTCTTGGGTGTTTGGCTGCGAGTCTATTCTTTACATCACTTCCATTTTCCCACACTGTCAAACTGCCTAAGCATGTGCTCATATACAAGACAAAGATACAGCTCCTCCGGCATTTTGTTTCCTTTCCAATTTTCCAATTCTGTATTCCTTGGTACTGTGATGCAGCAAACCAGTGGGAGTGGGATGAGATGGGAACATCTTGTAGAGGAGTAATGACAGGTAAAGATGGGGACGGGTGGGTAAAGAAAAGAAGATGAATGGAAGCCGAGAAAGAGACGAGTGCCACAGCAAAGGAGGAAGGGAAAGCGAGAGACGAGTCAGACAGACTGAAGGGTTGCTGTTTTGCTCAGCAGCGATTGAGAACACAGATGAGACGCAGGTTTTCATGCGTTTTAGTGTGGGAGTCTTGCCACCTGGTTCGGCATCCTCGTGCGCCCGCTTCAGTCTCACCACATATGTTACTGAATGCTGGAAAAGGGGAATGTAGGGGGGCTCCTGCGCTGAATGCGTACTGCATTTGCCCGAGAAACAAAGTACGATCCAAATCAGACAACTTAGAAATGGTTCTGCTTTAAAATGTGTTACTGTGAACAATGGCAGGGAAGGGACCTTTGTCTTAGCTTTCACCTTCTGTGTCCTTCCTCCCAGCTGTATCTATGTGTGTTCATGTGTTGTTCTATAATGTGGACAGATAGCATCACTCCTAACACGCTCACACCTGGAGCCCATCCACTGACCCCAGGATAGCAAAGGCAGCCAGATGTACGATAAAGGGGAGGAAGCAGCCCAAATAAACATCACCTATTGCAAGAAGCTACAAGATAACACCGAAAAAAGAAAAAGAGTGTAAGGACTTCAGAAGGGGAAACTGCTTAGTCCAAAGACAGCAGCGGAGCCTTCGTCCCCGACCAATCTAAACGCAAAACCAAAGATATCAATGCAGAGAAAGCACCAGGAGGAATAGAGGGAGATAAGGAAGAGGAGAAAGGGACAATGCACAAAGGCGCTTTCAGTGGGATAACACGGAATTCATTTCCTATGAATATCCTGCAGATAGCTCCACGGAGCAGAAGGGAGTCTGCTCCTACAAACTGATATGAAAAGCCGCAATAACGGCGGCGCAGGAGGAACACCGTGTCGTGTTTAACACTCTGTTACCAACCGTAAACTGTGTATTCAGATTCTGTCTCCACACTCAGATAAACACAGCATACGTGCCTTTTTGTGAGCGTGTTTGCACCATCTGCAAAGCTTCAAACAGCTCCGACACTGCCAGGACTAATACGAACAGAAAATTAAATGACGGCACATTACCACCATTGTTTTATGGAACTATAATAAGAGAGATGTGGCATTTCCGGATGATTAACTCCCCGGCTTTAATTTCCCCTCCCCTAATTCTTATCAAGTTACACAAGCGTGGATCCAGTCTGGTTAATGATATTATTTGTCAAATGACATGGTAAATTTAATGGCACTCTGAAGTCTGGCTCACGGTTTGTGGAGGGTAAAGAAGCTCACTGCAGCAGAGCCTGATCAGTACTGTATTACTGTAAAGCCTAATAAGGATACCGCCTGTAGCTGACGGACATTTCTGAAGACAGAGACGTTCATGTTTCTATAATTAGAGTGTCTATTTTTGAAACAGGCTTTGTTTAACGTGTCTCCAAATACATCTTTTGATGTATTTTCTTACCGTAGTGCATGTAGCAGTTCCCTTTTGTTGGGTCTAGCTGAATAGCTCTCAGAAAATATTTCTCTGCTTCTGTCTTCTGCCCCTGAAAAGAAAAGAAACATCAAGTCATTACAACTTCTGGTTCAATTTGTGAGGCTTTTGCTAAGGCGCAAGCACCCCCAACCCCCACCACCACCACCCCAACCTGAGCACTGCAGGCGTGAAAGAAAGCATACTGGTTTCCAAGCACCTGAAACAAAGGCAC
>VUQJ01001018.1:28435-39028 GCA_015108635.1 Andinoacara biseriatus
CAAAAAGTGTTTGTTATTCATACTACTGTGTACTGAACATGGCACAACATTATGAGTGATGATCACAGAGTTGCTGCTTGCTTCCTATTTTCTGGAGCCATTTATTATCCAAGCACCGGTGTAATATGAACTCTATTTGAACCTGTCTTGGGGGAATTGAGCTCTGTGTGTGCACACAAGTGCATACTCACAGTGCTGTTTATGATGTGTACTATCACTGCCCAGTACAGGAGGAGTTCACATACTTTTGGTCTAATAGTTATATTATCACCCTTACAGCTTTAATATAACTGAAAATCACCACCACAGCCCATATAACTCTTATCCAGTGTAGCACAGCTTTTACTTTTATCTCCAAGTGAGTTTATTCTGCTGCAGTAATAACTTACACTCCACTGTATAATCCACTCCAGATGAACTGCCCTATAGACAGCCATTTCTTACAGCTTCACAATGCACAAAGAACAAATCAGCTGTTTCATAAATAAACTGATGAAACGCTCGCGTAAACTCACGCATGTTCATGTTATGCATAAAACACTCGTGCTAGGATTAGAATAAGAGGCTTAGCATCAACCCTGACCTACTGGCTCCAGTTAAATTGTTGATTTCCACAGATCTGAAAAGGAAAAGCATGGTCTCTTTGGAGAAGTTAGATGAGGTAGGTAGTCTTGCTACAGTAAATCAGTTGTCAACTGTAGGATGAAAAAGGACCAGGTTAAGGAGTTCTGCATTTAGAGCATTGTGAGAGGCAGTGGGCAACTAACTGAGGAAAAATTGGATATTGATTCAGACTCCTGAAGGTGGTGAACAAAGGATAAAAACAGAGTGCCTTTTACGCAAAAAGCTGGGATGCGCTTATTGATGGATGAGACCACACTGAATGTCAAAGGGAGGAAACTGACAGAAAACCTTACTTTGGCTCAGTATTAGAAGATGAGCCAATTTCTGTAACAGAGTCATTTGTGGTATAGCTGCATGAGCTTTATTCTGCTCCTCGATGCCTCGTCTATTTCTAAATTGTTCCTAAATTGATTGTGCAACCAATCGCACACACATGCACACGCTTCAAACTGAAGGCAGGGTGTACGGGTCGTTCTGCTTTTCAGTCAGTCAGTTCAACCTTCCCTCTGTGATCCGGTGAATACAGATCTTTAATATTTGTAATTTATTTTGCGTTCCAACTGCATTTCATTGTTACTTTTCCGCTCCCTCGTTTCGACGGGTGCACCGTCAGAAGGCTGTCATCGTGCGCTCCAGTTCACATGCGTGGAACGTGCGCTCGTGGGCTTATTGTAGTATGTTTTGAGTTTAAGTTTCCAGGCATCCACAGACACAAAAACCACAGCCTAAACCGCATCGTCACATCTGATGTCGAACCTTGCAAAGGATCTCAGATTAAGCCAGAATGCAGATCTGATTGGGAGCATAAAATATTGCGGCCTGCATGGCATTTACACTACTACTTCTTTCCATTGTGTAAGGGAGAGAATAGCAGATAAATACACACACTGGACACTCAAATAAAGCTGTGGACACCGTGTATGACTGGAATACTGTTTATAGTAAAAGGAGTCATTTTGCCTCACACAGCTACCCCCCAGAGACAGCTGATAATACATGGTTACCTTCCATGAATGGGGTGTCAACAGTGTTTAAGGTAACACAGGTATTTTTGAAGCATGTGACAGTAAGCACAGACAGTAGCCCACTCGGTTATGAGTAATGCACAGGGATCGTTATGAGGTGAGTAGAAGTGTAGCATCGTCAGTGGTGGGACTGATCTGAGCATACTGAGAATTTACCTTGAGATTCATGAGCTCGAATGTCTTGTGCTGGCTTCTATGGTGTAAATATTCACCTTTTTTTTTTTTTTAAACCACAAGTCCTTGCAACTTGGATTAAGATTACACTGCGAGTCATCTGTGCTATATTGCTGCTTCTCTTTGTTATCTGTGGATTCGAGGCTCAACAAATCCCAGTCTTATCACTGGTGTGTTTTTAAAGTTTAAAGGGGTTTTCAGATTTTTATTTTTTTTATTTTACCGTTATCAGTCAGAGTGAAATTCCTGGGAACTGCATTTTACTCCACGGAGAACAGCTGGCATAATCCCCAGCCAGCTGTCAAACGTAGCATCACGCTCGCTTTAAGCATTTGAACCTAATACTCTCCCACATATCTCCTCCACTTTGGATCGTCATTTGGAAATTCAGCATCAATTTCTGAGGCTTTCCCTCAAATACTTTCTTATTCTCGTTTACTTTATTATCCACTTTCTCCCTTGAATTAATATTCTCTCCACTGCTCTGCTTCTGCACATAAAAACCTAGCTCCCAAGCCTTCGTCTTTAAACTGTGCCACTCATTATTAACTCTCCTTTTATGAATCCCAGAAGTGTGTGGTCTGCCTGTTGACATTGTAGCGTGTCGAGTGTTTAAACCACATTTCAAGAAAAGGCGCCCTACAGCTGACCTCATATTTGTGCTGTTTAAAGCCGCTTTGGACTGACGTAAGACAGCAGGGGGACAATCTTCCGGACTTTTTCTCATTAAAGGCATCTCCCATTGAAACTGCTCATAACGCTTTCCAACATGCTGGGCAGCTCATGCAGAGCATTTTTTTTTTTAAATCAAAAGCTTATATTGTTATCCTGTCCTGATTAGAAATCCTGTGCTGAAGCTTGTGGGGTGATTCTTTCTCAGTGACATATGCGTGGAAAGGCCTTCGAAGTTGCGCGCACACTGCGTTTGTAAAACACACATGCAGCAGCTCTTATTTGAGGTATTAACAGTGACATGCTAAACTGTGATGAAAGGTACAATGAGGCATGCATTCGGTGCTTTTTCCAGCACTCTAACGTGTTCTGGATTGTGCTGACTTGGCGCAGCTCATCCAAGTCATCAAACAGCAGCATGGCTGGCACTGAAACGGCTGACTTTGATAGAGTGACCCAATTATCTCAATGTTCTCTTCGTGAAAGCCTTGCTGCTGCTGGCACAGAGACCTGTAATGAGATAGGTCACAGGGTGAAGCTTTGCACGCCATCCAGAACAATAGCTGATCAAAGAAGAGGAGCCATCCATGTTAAGTTGACTTTTAAAGAGCTTCCTGTGTGGGTAATGTAGGGTCATCGGAATCAGAAGGAGACGCAGTGAAAGTCAGGGCTCCTTGATGTTGTTCAAGAGCTGTTATGCGTCTGATTTAGACTTTAATCATTGATGCGTGTTATTATTGAAGCATCTAAAATGCAAGTTCGCAATATGAAAATTCTAATGAGTCCCTTATAAAAGTCACTTATGCAAAAATTATCAGATTTAATTGCCCCAAAGGAAATTATGTAAGCCTCTAATTAATCAAATATCTTTTATCTGAATGAAACCCAGATGCAGTCTTTCATTTACACTTAGCCACATACAGTAAACATGCATTTTCCGTAGCTAAAAAAAGAAAATCCATTTGTCTGGATTTTTCCATTCAACATTCAAATAATGTTGTCGCCCCTCATTTTCCGATGCCAAAATCCACAGAAGCGGTTATCATATGTTCCTATGAAAAGAGAAAAGGCATGCCTTTGATTGATTTTTTATTTGGTTGTGAAATGATTGTGATCAGACACAATGTTGTCTGTCCACCTGCATTACCATGGCCGATTTCTTAGGTCAATTTAACTACTTCTAAAGGCAAGTTAGATATCTATTCCATAGTTCCCATTCTAACAATCATCTCTCTGTGCGTTCCACATCAGCAATAAAGAACTCTTGGGTCCCAAATGTGAGGCTGGGGTGTCAGCAGGAGAAGATATCACCTGATGACTTTGTTCTGCTCCAATTGACAAAGAAACTGTGGAGAATAAGCTCCTCCTTCCCAGAAACTCCAGACACCCACAGCAACTTTACTTTTGATGCTGTATTTCCACCATCCTGAATGTACGTTCATACACCCTTTAGTTTCAAAATGCTTGGGCAGTTTTAAACATTTCCACAGGCTCTCCTGGTGCTTCACTCATTACCAACAACTCAGCAGTCAAATTAATCAGCCCAGTCCATGTTCTGTGTGATTATGGTGATGGAACTTCATAGTAGTGTAATTTCGACTGCTGGGCTGAGACTGGATATATGTTGAATATACCTATATGGAGCTTGATGTAGTCATCAACTTTTTTTTTCTTACGTATAAACAAAATTCACAAGCTTTCATGTCAGATTTTCTCCACAGAGCAAAACATTTGCAATTCAAGGCACATAAAACATTTAGCTTCGGTATATTTACCTTAAAATGAATGTTGGAACCCTTTACAAAGTAAGAGAGGATGGGGATAAGTAAAATTGCGTTTGCCTTGCCAGCATCCACAGGAATGCAAGCTAAGTAAAGAGCATGCAGCAGAGCTTGCAACAGAGGCCATCATTTCATAGCTGAATGCTTCTGCTACAGGATAATTGGCACAACATTCATCAAGCCGTCAGCCGGTTAAACTAACCTTAATGTGTGTGTCTACAGTGTTCATTGAGACAAACGAGGAGGCGAAATCCATAACACTTCGACTTCAGCCTTGTGAGGCTGCTATGAAATCCCCCCACTGTCCATCTGCCTCTGCTACAACAGTTGCTGTCATCTTTCACTGGACTATAGGTGCGTACGTTGGTGTCGCACTGAGAAATTCAGAGTGTAAACTGTGCAGGATTAGAGTAAACAAAGTTTCATCTAATCGAGCCTTATTTTTCTTCAGGGAACAACTTTTAATTTCATGCCTTGGATTTAGAGCTTTTCATGCAACACTTTATCTGAAAGGTGTAATCACTGATATTCGTGTTTTTCAGGCACGTAAATGCCATGAAGCAGATACCAACCTAGTGCTTGAGAAGTTATCTATTTAGACTCTAAGAAATTTATATTATTTGTATTTCTGGTAGCTCTGGTTCTGTGGTTTGGACAAAACCTCCCTTTCATGCAAGAGATCATCCCAAAGACCTGCCATCAACCCCGACAGGAACGATGTTCACATCGTGATTTTTCCTAACACAAAGACAAACAAACTATTTTCCTGGGCACTTTATCAACATGCTTGTTTTTGCCACTGACAAACTCAGAATGGCGAAACAAAAACATAATGTCTGGGATATAAACCTCATTTTGTTTTCTCAATCCACTGCGGTGCTAGCACCACACCTTCATCTGTTTCCATCTATCACCACCTAACTCTCCCTCCATCCTACCTTGTTTCCTCTGAAATCTCATCCCAGTCTTATTAGGGAGTTAACAGGATGAGAAATGGAGAGCTGATCAAAACACCTGTCCCCTCTGCTGCGCTGGAGCTGCTTTCGGAGCATTTCCTTTTGTTCTCATAGCTGCTGTGAGAGATCCGTCAGGTGATGTGACGTTGAGGATTTTGCATCCTTCAACTTCATTTGGAGCAAAGAGAAAAAAAAAACTTTTATTCAGGCAAACTCATAATATGCAGCATTGTTCTCCGAGACACGTCTCTGCAGTCTCTCCACCTAAGATGCTATCCAATTCAATAGCAACTGATTGTGTCTCAGTGGTAACGGAAGAGTCCTCCATTCCCAAAGTGCTTTTAGGGCACCGTGGGCTAGAAAAACCAAGAACAGATAAAGGAAAGGAAGTGAGAGCAGAGTTTCCGTCTCTCTCGCTTGCTCTTTCTCTCCCTTTATCCATCTCCCTTGTTTTCCCATGTGTCCCGAGACGTCTGGCTCATAATGGAGGAAATGATTGCCCCCATGGTTGGCCCCAGCACGTAATGAGCTCTTTGCCAAGATAACTGTGACTAGGCCAGCAGACAAGGGCATTGCCAGATTGATAAATGAGCCAGATGTGCCGGCAGCAACAGGAGCTGCTGGGGGTTGGCACCGACCTGGTGGGCTGGCACAAGGTTGCTGACCAGGGTTATTGTGTGTGGGCAAAGAAGCGCAAGTTGTTGTTAAAATCTGATATACGGCTTTATAAATACACAATAAAAAGGGACTTTTAATAATCCCTTCTGACGAGCTATGAGGGTGGCAAATCTGCTACCGACTGAAATAAGGAGTACTTGATATAAGCTGAGATATAAATCAACATTCAACTCTCAAGTCAGCCCTGGAAGTGTGTGTGAATTAGCCGAAAGTGTCCAATCAAGAGTGTATACTGTATTAGGTGGCTCGCAGTTCGTCCAAGTGAGAACTGGGAAATGAAGCCAACATGCGAATGCCAATACCTCCAGTTCCACTTTTGTGAGGCTGCCTCCAAAAACAAGTCAGTGTTTACAGCCTGGTACAAAAAAAAAGGGCTTAGTGCCTTCCAGAGAACTTGTAGGATGGTTAACGGACAAATCATGTGACTTTCTGTGTGGTTCAGACTAACCAAGAAGTTTGTGCTTCCATTTTTTGGTATTATTTTTTTTACTTGCGTTACCTAGCTTTAATAAGCAAGTACAATTTATGGATGCTGCTTAATAACCAAGCTCACTAGCATTAGAGGATAACTGTGCAGTGCATACCGTCGTCTACTTATTGTGACTTGTCACTCCAAAAAAAAATGCAGTCCTTCTTTTATGTATTCATGGTTGGGAGACCCTTTATTCATTAGCAATAATTATATACTATATAACTTATAAAAAGCTGGAATATTCCAGTCTGGAATGAAATGTAATAAAAATGTGATACAAAATATATTCTCTGTAGAATGTAAAAAGATCATTTTTCACAGTCTCTGATGGCATTATAGAGCAAACCAGGTTTTAAAGGGTTAAGCCACAGTATATACTGTATAACATCGAGTTTTTTTTGTCATTTATTGGCCATGGTTTGCATTACAATTATTTCTTTCTGCGTTAGCACATGTAAATACTGAGATATTTGTATAATCATTTGCATATGATGGTCTGTTGCGCTTTTTACACCTTTTGTCCTGCTGTTTAGCTTCTCTGGGATGTGTTCACTTCTTCTGGTTTTACTAGATGACCGAGTACACTTTGAAAGTTAGGTGTTATTTTGTATTTACTATGGTCTAGTGACTGTGCATACACATACATCAGTCACTCTTGCCAAGAACAGCATCAAGAAACAGACTGTAACTTCTCCAGTCTCTCATCTCGCCGGGCCACTCACAGCAAGCTTTTGAATAACAGTCATGGGTAATTATTCTGCCAAAAACAAGATGGTAAAGAATGTGTTTTCATTTGGACTTTGGCAACATAAATAAGACGCTAATGTGCTGACATTTTATGCACAGCAGAAAGTGCCACAGGACATTTGAGATGTACTGTGCAAGGTTGCATCGCAAACCTTGAAACAAACATAGGTATTTATAGATGTTTCCACAAGAAGAAATCTCTCTAAACAGATCCTTGTGCACATGCACACACATTTAGAGCGAGACTGTCCTTGCCCAGTAAACCCAAGGGGACTTTTTATTACACTAGTTAGGCATTTTACGAGGGCCATCATGCTGGCTGAAGAGCAGTTTCTCTAATCAAATGAGGAGTGTGGAGTCAAACACTCTTTCCCATAATCAGATGAGTCACCACGTCAAGGTTGTCCTCCTTAAATAACTCTACTTTGGAAGGAAAAAAAGGGAGTCATGCTGGCCTTCCCTGCAGAGGAAGCACATGTTACCTTTGTGTGCATGCATCTGAGTATTCTTGGACAGCTTACTTAACAAATGAACCAAATAATACACCTGAGAAGGATGTGCTGCTGCCTCTCTGCACATACCTTTTGTCACCTTCAAATGGGAAATCAACTCACGCCTGAAATAGCTTTTTCCTGTCCGAGCTCTGTTTCCTCAAATGCACATGTATACACACATGAGGCCAAGATCCTAATTTAGATTTCCTTTGCATGGCTGTGCATCTATTTACTGCAGCAAAGTGAAGGTGGTGGCAGAATAGCAAGGAAGTGAAAAACTTCCCATCTTCCTGTTTAGCAGGAGAAAGAGAAAAGCTTATTTTTCATGCGCCAACTGTGGGGTCTGCATAAGCAAACAGCTTTCCTAATTACACTCCTAATGAAAGGCAAACACAGAATCCACACACAAACAAAAGCTTGTTAAACACACGCGCACACACACACACAAAACTTAATCCAGGAACCATTAACAGCTGGCGGGCTGAGGTTCACCTCTAAGGGAAGGAAGAGGAAATTGGGTATGTAGAGATGCCAAGACAAGAGTCAGTGAAAACACACAGACACTTATCTGAGCCGAAAGCATTCATTTACCTTTCCTAATAGGAGGAGAATTGCCTGGCGAAACCGGAACCTCTGGAACACGAAGAGGTCGTACACAGCCGACACAGCCAGCACTGTCACCCCCTGCTCCTTCCACAGCATGCTGGCTGCTGCACACCACAGGCTGCCCAGCATCCAGCCCCAGCACTTGATGACGGAGCTTCCACCACATCGCCTGGTCTGGAAATCCCCGTGCGGCACCCTTCGGAGTCCACAGTGTCTCACATAGCAGAGAAGAGAGAGCAAGAAAAACAAAGCAGCACCAACATCCGCCCTTCCCACCACACCAGCGACTGCTTCGGTGTGGATCGGGTGGGAGGCAAAAAGAAGGCCTGCCAAAAGGCTCCACAGTCCCCCACCCAGCAGCGGGCGGCTGAAGGCTGTGACGAGGGCTGTGACCAGGCCATGCAGCACTACATTTAATAAGTGGTAGCCCCAGGGGTTGAGGCCGTGCAGCGTGTAGTTGAGGCGGAAGGAGAGGGTGCAGAGTGGACGGAAAGACTTGTGGCTGCCACTGTGAGTGAGCAGGGTGCCCCAGAAGTCGTCATACAGGATGTTGGTCCAGGGAGTCTCAGGGACAAGGTCCGAGTTGGTCTTGATGGCTCGGCTGAAAGAACAAAAGGAATAAGTCAGATGTGTTTCAGGATAAAACATTAAAGCAGCTTTAAGCTTCCAAATGTGCATATGAATAGATTTATTTTCAAAAGCGCTTTTGTAGTGAAGAAAAAAAAAATCATTCATCTGAATCGTGTATATATAGACAGGAATTTGGAATCGTTTTTTTTATCTAGTTAATCGTGCACTCGTAAGTTAAATTAATAGACAAATGCAATGAGGACACCACAGAGTATTTGATTAAACACGGAGGCATGTGCATACTGCTGAGCTCTCACACACACACACACAGCATGTGCATATGTCACGGGTACCTGCAAACTCACACACACAGACAGGTGGTATAACACCCCCGACACTGCTGCAGATTCTCATAATTAGCGGCTCATTACCAAGGGACACGAGCTGCATTCGTGTACACTGACAGACTGCAACAAATGAAGATCGCCGCAGGGACCGGGACTGATGAATGGGATGGCTGCTACAACAACTCGAAGCCATGCGAGAGAACCCCCCCCCCCTTCAAAAAAACGTTTTTTTAAAAAGTGAAATACAAAGCTTGCATAGTCATCTCACACATTAGCGGTGTATGCCAGGGAGAGAAAACAAACACTGCAGTACATCCATATGATTTAATAAAAGTCTGTAATGTTACTTTTTTCTGTAATGTTTAAATGTCGGAGGGATCATATTATCGTGACTGCCACGTCACCATCTCAGCTCCGACCACTCTATCAGAAGACAGCAACCCCTGCAGACACAGTGCAACAGTCGGCCTTACAGATCTGATGTGTCTGCATTCTCGGCAAACTTCAATGAAACTAGTTTGTTAAAGTTTTATAAAACTGCGTTTTCATTAAATCAGTGAAAAATTAGGATGTTTTGTTGACCTTTTGTTGATATTTTTTCAGTGCTTAGCTGGTATTACTACATTATCCGAAACTGCTGGCTAACAGTTTTTGTGGAAAGTATTCCGATATTCTTTATTTAGCATTTGCTTTTCCACCATGAACACCTCCGTCAGATAAAAAGGATTACTGCCTCACAGCTCTGTGCCTACACCAACCATTCAATATGCACTTTATATTATAAAATATCTAACTTTACATATATATAACAATATATAAACCTGGGATCTTCCTCTTTTACTCCTCACTTGGAGCTCCATCATTAACATCCTTTGTCCAATATATCCACAATCCCTCCTCTGCACATATCCAAACCATCTCAAGCGTCTCACCAATCACGTCTTCAAACCGCTAAACCTGACTCGTCTCTCTCCTATAATTCTCATATAATATAAAACCACTAGCAATACACTGGCCTGTGCACCCCCCCTAGCCCCTCAGTGACCTTGACCTTTCACCAGTTCCTTGAGTCCAAGTGCCAAATCTAAAGACATTCCATCAATGTATGGAAGACGTATTGCATTTACGACAACGGCACGGGCGGACAACTTGGTAAAAAATTGCCTTTAGCCACAGCTGCTAAGCCATAAAAATGACAGCAGCATTTGAAAAGCAGGACTGCTGTAACGAATAAATGAAAAGGAGACTGAAAACACCAGAATACCAGTGCCTGCACTAAAAATCTGCTGAGTGTTTGACGGATAGTAATTTGATGCAATGTCAAGTATCACTGAGGCAGAGTGGTTTTCAGAGAAGGGTTTCATGCTGTAGAGAATGCAGCCTAATGAGTACCTACGAGGTGACTGGAGCGGACAAAGAAAATATTACTGTAGATCAAATTATAGTG
>VUQJ01001020.1:0-16184 GCA_015108635.1 Andinoacara biseriatus
GTTGTACATTGAACACCACTAAAGTGTGCTGACAAAGAGTACAAATAATGGTCCAACTGTGAAATGTTTCGGCGAGTAAACTTTTTATATATGTTAGTCTTTATAAAATATTTTCATAAATGTTTTCTTTAATATGCTGCAACCCAGATGAAGACTGCCCTGCAGAATTATAGTGGTTTATTATATAACTCGGTTTGCTATCCAAGTGTTTCTGAATTACTTATTGTTTTTTTAGTTCTCACTTTGAAGTAATTTGCTTCAGCGGAATATTAGAGACAAATTGTTCATTGGAGTTCTCCATAAACAAATCATTTAATGTTAACCTTAGGCTAAAACCACATTACAAATAACGTTTATTTACAATTATGTTTCTTGAATGGATACAATTAACAGTTGATATTCATTAATCTGTAAACAAGTTGATTCATAGTCTGTAATCAGCAGTAGTTTGTAGTCTAATTAATTTTGAATAGATTTCTGAGCCTATTAAACTGCAATAATGCATACAGTTAAGTACGTAAGCAAATCAAAATGGGTGCAGGTAAACAAGGTGGTAATGGATCATTCATGTTTTGTGCAATATATGCAGTGTGATTTGTAATCCTTTTCTCTTTGATACTATGGAAAACATTATTACCACACTACATCTAATATTAAAGACTGCGGGTTGGAGTTGTACCAGATAACTTAAGAAACTCAGAAAAAGAAAATGCTTCAGATAACTTTTTTATTTTATTTTTTTTTAGCTATTTAGTTAAGTACTTGGATAGTGGCTTCAAAGATATTAGGTAACTCCATCAACCAGAGAACGAGATTGAATCCATTGTTCTCCTCTGATGGATCATTTGCAACAATCCAGAGATAAATCTGCTTTCTATTTTTGGGCTCTGACAGCCTCTACCTGTATCCAGCCGCCTGCTAGCCCCCACCCAGACAGTGACTGGCCTAATGTCTGGTCGCAGTGGCTTCCTTGAAGCGCTCCTGCAAGTTAATAAATTCTGGGCCATCTGTTTCCATACAGCCCCTTTCCATTACCAGGTGCCCCCACCCCCTCCTTGGACTTCTATCTAATTAACTTTCCTCTCTCTGCTTCTCTTTGTGCCCACATTCAAACTGGGGAAAGAGAGGCAAGGAGAGAGAGGACAGGGAGAGTGAAAGAGGGGAAAGGTAAATTTGTTTAACCTGATGTTTTCAGGCAAAGTAAACAGTGTGGTAACCTAGTTAGCTGCAGTGCTTTTTTGTATGATTTAACAATGATGTTATTAATAACCATGTGAGTCTGAAGGGTACTTAACCATGCAATAAAGAGATGGGGCACTGAGTGCCACTGTTCTGCCTTCGCTTCGGAGAGGAACACTAATTGCTAGTCTAGGAATCTAATGAAAACCCTCCAAACAAATAACAAAGCAGACAGTGAAGAGTGTATGAAGTAGAACAAAGGGAGGAGAGCAATGCAAAAGAGAATATATGAAATAATTATAATAATAAACGCCATTGCTATAGCTATTAAAAGCAGTAAATGCTTGTATCTGAACAAACAATAATTCAAAGTCACAAGGATAAACAATAAATATGCCAGTTGTGAATTGAAAAGGTATTAGGAATAAAAAAAATACATATTTATAGTATGAATAAGGTAGGTAGAAACAGATTATATAAAAAGCCTTTCTGGAAATATGTTTTAGGAAGAGATTTAAAAGCTGACACAAAGGGACATGAAGCGATCTCTTTTTATCATTGGATGTTTTTTGATCAGATAGAAATGAGCAACATGGTTTGTTCACAGATTTTGTGTCCCTTCTTTTGGATGAATGATACTGTTGAGAACAGAAATGGCTGCAGAAAGAAAAACAGCTCTCAGACTATCAATGCCCACAGCATACAACGCTTTTAACTACTTTTTGCTCTCACGATCTAACTGAAAGCATCAACCATCAAAGCCATTAGGGTGCCAGAGTGCCCCTGTGGTTTTGCCATTAGCCCATAATATATTGGCAACAACATGCCACAATGGCACTACAGTATCATCATACATGCACTGAGGAAAAATATGGCACATAAATTGCATAGCCAAAAGAGCACAACACTCCACACAAGGATAGGAATTCCCATTGTGGAGGTAATGTAAGTTATGTGTCTACATTAGGCTGTAATGTTTTTGGAAAAGATGGTGCTACTTTTTATGGTGAGGCTGTTGACTATTCATGAAAATCATGAAGGTGGCTGTAGGAGATTAGATGCCTGCTGTTGCAAGAATCCCTCCTAAGTCCAACTAGTAATTTTCAGATTTCTACCTGAGCTGACGGTTTATATTGTTCTTTATAAGAGGTGCCAGCTGTGTGACCCCAAGGCCCACACTATGTATTCATAGACTACAATAAGGACACATGATTGCTAGAATGAAAATAAGGCTGCATTTCAAAGATACAAGGTTGCTACCAACTGGCAGCAATATTTCTGACACATTTTAGACATTTCTTCATTTGCATGAATCCTGTGCAGATTGCATTGCTCAACCTGTTGGCTACAGGAACGGTCATCATCGGTCGCAGGCAATAATAGTAAGTTACTGCTGCATGTAACCACCATGCCACCCTGCTTTGGCCATAATTTATGAGCATATGATGACTGTCTTCTCACACATGGGGCATTTTGTGTGCCTGAGATTTCAGCATAATGACCTCATAAGCAGATAACTTCCCCCACCAATGCAATGTGAATCAAACCCTAGCATATGCCAAGAATTTCCTTTTCAAATGGACATTTCAGTAGAATTTGTTAGATGCAGAGGGAAATGTGGACTACCTACTGACAAAATGTGAGTAAGAGAAGGCTCCATATTAAGAAAATTGAATGAGAGTGATCTGGATGGTTTACACCTCTGAGGAACTCATCCAGAAGGGCATGTCCCTCATTACAGCTGTTTGAAGAGAGGTCTCGTTTTGCCAGCATGCACTCCTCTGCATGCACTACCTACAGCAGGTCAGGGAGGGAGGGAGAAGTATCTGACATGACCTCCAGTGAAGTGAGCATGTCGGGGACCGCTGGAGATTGGGGATGAAACCAATGCTGGAGAGGGAGAAACACATGCCTCTCAATCAGCCATGAAATGCAACCTGGCACCAACTGGACTGGGCCTGCAGGGAGCCTCAATAGACCTAAGCCTGCTTAGGCAGGGGAAAAGGAACGGGTAGAGGCTGAGGTATTCAGGGGAGGGGGTGTTGTGGGGTGCGAGGTCATTCTACCTCATAGGGTGTTTTATTAATGTAATTAAACACGGCCGAGCTCTCTGATTCTGCATCATAGCTGACCTCCAGAGTAGAGAGAAGAGGGGAGGGAGGATGGAGAGGAAGGGGAGGATGGAGAGGGTGGGGGAGGAAGCAGAAGAGAAAGGGAGTGTGTAGGGGAGAGAGGGGGGATAACAAGGACATGAGATTGGCAGGATAAGGCAAGATGAAACAAGAGAGGACAGAGCTAAGCAACAGGGATAAAAAGAGATAGATGCAGCATGATGCATGAGTGGGAGGGGAAGATGTGAATTTAGTTGGAGAATTAGTACATGGGACAAGGCAACTGAGCCATGGAAGAGTCACGGCCAGGGCATTTGAGGAAAGGGAGGTCAACATCAGGGCAAACAAAGGCCTCTGGGCCCAGTACGAAATGTGAGGAATGTCATGTAATCATATTAGACACAGTTCACCGCGCTGTCTAAACACAGAGCTGTGCTCTCTCTTAGGATAATGATAATGTTTTATTTCTCACACACACGCACGCACCAACGCACGCAAGCACGCACGCATGCACGCACGCATGCACGCGCACACACAATACTAAGTTTTGTTTTTCAATTTCAGAAAAGTTATCACTTTTTCTTTTTACGCAACAATAATCAATAGAATGTTTCAGTGCTGATTCAAATTGTTTCTAAAAAATATCAAAGATCAAAAGCAGGACAAGACAAAACCAAGGTACTAAGTTCATAACGGAGTCTAGGTCGCATCTTTCACTCAACGTGGTTTTCAGACTATCTTGCAGGATATTTGAAAGAGAAATACCTTACATAAATTCCCTTGATCAGTAGCTGCATCTTGTTGTTCAGTGTACTGTATAGACAGAGGGTCTAAAACTTGTGTCAAGAGCAATGAAATGTGTGCACAAGCTGTGCTGTGAAAAAGAGCCAAGACACTTATGGGATATAACCACATACAATACAATGATCCCTGCACCAAAATGGAGATAAACAGGAAAGAGGATACAGCATAGATACATTGTTAAAGAAACAACAGACTCCCAGAGAAAGGCAAAACAGAGCTAACAAGTATATTTCTGGGCTAGTTTTATAATACCATTTTTTTTTCAAAAGCACTCAGTGTTCTTGATCTATAAAAGATGATTTTTTTCTGGTTACTAAAACAGTGAACCCAATAAGGGATTTAGAAAATAATACTGGTGGTATATTTGCAGATGCTCTCAGAAAACAGTGATTCATACTTAAATAAACATAACAACACAGAAAAATTTAAGACAATAAAAAATGTGAAACTGGCTTTAATGTTTGGCTCCTTGGATGAAACAGCTTGTTTTAAATTTAAGCTCTAAATTTAATTTTATTGTATGTGTGGTGTCAGACAAGTACAGGCAAAATATTCAGTGCCCTTTTTGCTGCCATAATTTCTTCTTCTTTGCTTCTTTTCTTTGGCAGCGGGGGGTGGGGGGGGGGGTGTTCTCCCTTTAAAACATTCTTCTTCGAATACATTTAATCACCAAAACATAAAAAATAAAAAAAATGATATAAGACACAGCTCTTCACATGACATCAATGAAAAGAAGACTTCAAAGAAGTCTTTCCTTCTTTTTTTTATTATGAAATATAAAAGCCACAACTCTGGAAACAACAGCATGACTGCTTAATGCCTCTTTAAGTGTTTGTTTCCTATTAAAATAATAAAGAAATATTATCAATTTTTACCATGTTTACAGATAAAATAACACACTAAAATAAACTTAACATTTTATCTCTTTTGTTACTCTATTTAAAATGAACTTGGTCACACAGTCGCTGCTATATAGACATATGCTTTGGAATACTGACTAAGGACCCATGCAGTGGGTCAGGGCTTTTGAAGGGAGCTTTAAAGAAAGGCCGGTGAGAATTCACCACTGCATGTGACAGCTTGAAGCACACCCCGTCGCAATTCATTTTTCATCTCCATGGCCTGCATTAGTCACAATAATTAGATTTCTCTTTATTAATTGATGACTTATAATGAAAATAAGAGCTGTCAGGAAATGTATCAAACTACAGCGACGATAATAGCAAAGGCAATAAGCAAACAAATATCAAATGTATAAATGAGAGCAAGTATCAGACGTGATTGATGAGGGGCGCAGGCCTAAACCACATGCATACATACTCACATACTGTACTATGCATGTGGTAAGAGACTGCTGTGTATATTTGACAGGCTTGTTTACTGTGAGTATGTAAGTGCAGTATTAAACAGAGAACATAGGAATTTGGGTATACTTTATTTTTGTGTGTCTGTGTGCAACCATCTAGTTTCTAGCTTTGGTAGGGACTAGAGACTCTGCTTGGGAGGAAATTATAACAACTAATAGAGCAGGAATGAGGAATTTGTAATCCGTGTCAGAATTGAATTACTATCCAATAATGCTTATTCCAGTACACAAAAAGACATAATCCCATTCATCTGTAAGCTTTCCTTTTGTCAGCAGCGTTAACACAGCAGAATATCAATGCAGAAACCCACAATCATTACATTATTGATATGAAAGCTCATTCGTCCTTTGCCCTCTAAGTTCAGCATAGCTTAATGAGGTATATCTGTCTTTTTCAGGTATAAATATTTACTACTGCTGCATAATAGCTATGTGCATATTATTAGAATGTATGCTGTTTGCAGGAGTAATGACCTGAGAAACACAGTTAACAATACAAGCACAAAGTGTGTCTGTGTATGCAATTAGTGATGCTACAGTCTACTGTAATTGTCTGTTTTGACATGTTTTTTCTGTCTCTCTGTGAAAAGCTTTCCAACTGACATGAAAATAAGAAGCAGTCCAGAGGTCTGAAGGATGAACAAACACTTGCACGCATCATTCATGAGGCACCTTGACCTTTTGCCACCCACTCACACATACACAAGCAGAGAAAGTCATGCATCAATAACTTTAGAGGGCATAATAATGACATTATATAGGCCTACATTCATTTTCTAGAGTCTAACTCTAAGCTTAACCGTTACTTCTATGTGCCATTATTATGAAGACTGGCTTTTGGTCCCCATATGGAGAGCACAGCCCCATATTGTGATTTAATAGATGTAGGGTCAGCAAAACATGAGTAATAACTGGACCATAAACACACACATATGTCATCCTCTTATTTTCACCTTCACTTTTCATGTTACATTTTACTTGCTTGAACCAAGAGGTTCTATGGCAAGTCTTTGATATATGGATGGAAAATGAATATTAAGGATTGTCAGTGTTCACTAAAGTCTTTATCGGGGTTTCTGTTTCATACTAAAAGCTTGTTTCAACTACGATATTAAAGGAAGCACGTATATAGTGTAATTTACAGTCACAAAGTCACTCTGTGCTTCTAAGTGCCATAACTAGGACATATTAATATATTTACAAATTGAGCATTCCTAAAATTGTGTCAATTATTATCCATGAAATTGTATTCTAAATTAAATGAGGACAGGTACTGATTATAACTGTGACTCAGGAACAGCTAAATTACTTAAACTTACAGAGCTAAGGGTCCTCTGAGGACCGCAATGCTGGATAATGCTCCTATCTGTTAAAAGAGCAATAACTAAGTGAGACCAATAGCTGATAGAACACATTTCTCATATTTAATAATTTCTGTAATCAAACCTTACTATTTTGATTAACAAACTTTCAAAGAAAAATATTCTTATCACACTAAAGTGTTGGTGGAACAAAACAATGCCAATTTAGCCTTATCACAGGTTGCATGATAAACATGTTCTCCTACAAAAGGTGCAAGTATAGAATATATCCACTTTAGTCTTTCTATATTTTCTTCATCTGGTTATTTTCCCAACTTTCCCAGATAACCAACTTATCGTGTTAGAGAGATTTGCGTGTCACAGTGATGCCAGGGTCTATGTTTTCCAGGGGCTTTTGCCCCCTGGTAGGATCTCCCAGAGCAAATTGGTTCTGGGTGAGGGGCCAGACAAAGAGTGATTCCAACAACCCCAACAAGAGAAAGATCAAGGGTACAGTTTACCCTGCCCGCGATAGGATTTCCAGGGCCCCAGCCTGGAGCCAAGCCTAGGGGGGAGGAGAGATCGTGGTGGTCGGGCTTTAGTCAAGGGTGCCCAGCCAGGTGCAGCCCAAAGATGAAACATAGGCCTGCCCTCCTGTAGGCCCACCACCTGCAGGAAGTATTGTAGAAGGAGTGCAATATGTGTTGGGCAGTGGCCAACGGTGGAGCCCCTCGCAGACCGATCCCTGGCTATTGAGGCTGGCTACTGGGACATGGAACGTTACCTCTCTGGTGGGAAGAAAACTGAGCTAGTGCATGAGGTTAAGAGATAGCGGCTAGATATGGTCTCCTGAAGAGCAATTGGACTCTGTTCCAGTCTGGAGTTGCCCTCAGTGAGAGCGGGTGGGCTGGGTTGAGTATCTTTGTATCCCTTCAGTTTGCTGCGAGGAAGTTGGAATTTTCACCTGTGGATGAGAGGGTCACTTCCCTGTGCCTTCAGGCCAGGGAATGGGTCCTGACTGTTGTTTGTGCATATGCACCGAGTGACAGTTCAGAGTACCCAGGAGTCACTGAGTGAGGTGCTCGAATGTGCTCCATCCAGTGACTCCATCGTCCTACTGGGGGGGGGGCTGTACAACAAAGCCAGTTCAACATACCCAGGTAGAAGCGTAGTGGCCATCGGGAGGTTTGGGAGGTTTCTCGAACAGCCCGTCAATTCCAGGCCAAATCGGCCGGTGATTACAATTTTTTTTACCCAGTTAAGCTCTGCAGCTCTTGCGGCCTCTCCAGACCAAGCTCCGGGGCTGAATTTCAACTCCGCCCCTGTACCCAGGATATTTTGGGTATATTATCCTAGATGAATTAATTGCAATATCAAAAATGTACCCACCACTAGGGCCAAGTCCAAGGCAATGGCCTTCCCTAAACTGACAACATCAACAAATGGTCAAAAGTCATAAACAAAACAAAAGAATTGTTTGAGGAGAAAAATTATAGAAACTTTTCAGAATGTGACTATAATTTAGTTCAATTTGATTTTTTAAAATTCTTTTTCACTAATACAAGATTCAACCCTTTTAGCATCTGAGCCCAAGCCATTCCAAAATATCTGGAACACATCTAGATGAAAGAAATATGTTTTGAAAAAAAAGAAAATTGTGCCCACACTACTCATAACTTCTCTGAATAAATTTGTGGGAATATTATCAACGGCACTATACGAAAGCTTCACATGTGACAATCTCTGTGAGAGTATGCAAAGAAATAGGCCCAAAGCGATTCGGCAAATTAGGGAATAGGCAAGGGAGGTGTGTAGCAGAAATGAGGGGATTTGGAGGAGTGATATTAGACCTTCTTCAGTCTGAGTAAACCCAGGGAAATATTTCAAGCCTCTTTTCATGTATATCAGATAAAGCAAACATTTGGAAGTAATTTTGGGGGTCCGAGTGATCACAATTACCCTGCACTCTGCCTTCTTCAAATTCAACTCCATGTGCCATACTGTATATCAGTGAGTAGGAACTACAGCTTTCTCATGGTCAGTTACTACCTAGAGTCAAACTTAATGGGGTAGTTGATGTTCTGAGATGAGATAACTAGTGCAAGCTGTGAACATGTAGTGATTCCCATGTGCTTATAACAGTTTAGGCAAAAGATTATGTGGAGGAAAGGAATTTGTTTCATTTAAACATTGTTTTCTTCCGCTTATCTTGTGCTGGGTTTTACATCAGCAGATCAACGTGGTTTCAATATTTTGTTTGAAATCAAGGCCTTGTCATCTTTCTGCTGTGATCTACGAAATAGTCTATCCAGAGGATTCACTGTGTGTTTTTGTTGAGTGAATCTGTAGTACATGATTTGCATCTCTTTCCAGCATTCAGGTCCACTGTCTGCAAGTATTTACTCCAGTTTCTGCTGGTGTCATTCTTTCATTGTTGTTGTCTGCGTTCCATCGACTCTCTTGTCATTTCAGACCCTACGACAGCTACCTGACAGTTTTCCTACTAGTTAATCATGTGATTTTCCCTCGTCTTCATTCACCTGCGTTGACTCCCCAACTCAACCCTTCAGTACTGCCAGACTGTTTTTGAGCAGTGTGACACTGCTTTTCAGTATTGTACACTGCCTGACTCTTGTGCCTGTCTGTAATCCTAGACTCTGTTTTTGGAGGTTCCCTCAGTCTTCAAGCAAACTTTTCAATCCATGTAAACTTGTATTACCTTTATCTGCTTCTTTATTGTGTGGTGCTTCTTGGTCCTTTAATCTGAGCCTTGACAGGTACTTTACCTCAAAACCACCCACTTCTAACTTGGATAAAGCACTGTGTAGTTTCACTTAGTGCACCATTATGAGTCAGCAGACTTTCAGAGGCACTAAAACACTCATCTACTATCAAGAGTAGAGCTAATAGTATTGATATTAGGATGAGGTTTCCATAAACTGTACTGAACTGTATATACAATAATTTTATGCCTGGTGAGAAGTAGATTTTACCTCTCAGACACTGTAAAAAGGCTTAGAGAAAGGGAGGGCAGCGCAGGGCACTGATATTTTGCAACTTAGGTCAAATACACACAAGGTGTGTATAAAGCAGTATATATGTTCATTGAATGTCAAGCACTGTCTTGAGGAGCAAAGCTCAAACCTATTGCTACAGTTAACTTCATAATGGGTCATTTGTTAGTGCTGATTTGAAATGTAATTTTTTTTCACCAAGCTTTGTGACAAGATTAGCTTTGTTGAGGCCAAGCCAAGGCCACAAAGAACTATGACAGGCTATTCTTTAGCTCCTTTTTTTGAACATGATTCTGTTATTGAGTCCATATTGGCTAGTACACAAAGAGGAAATAGCCATGTATCTAAAAGCTACATTTACTTTCTTAACCTATAGTCATTGTAATTAAGCAGTCCCACTTTGGGAAACATCATTCAAAGTTTTTAGGCTCTCCGTGGTAATTGCACAACCCTTAGTCTTCATCTTGTCATAGTTCTGTACTGGTTTGTCTTTGTTTTGGAGTCTCTAACTCTCTCTGAGTCCAGGAGGAGCTGAACAGAGGTTTCTACACCTTCTCGGTGGAGCTAGATTCCTACACCTCAGCCTGACTACCTGCTTCTCATTAGTCTCATTAACAACCTGCATTAATCACCATCTTGAGCACCCAATCTCTGCCAGATTATTGGCCTCCATTGTGTGGTAATCAGGCTCACTTTTGGTGTCATTCCAGGCCATCGCTCTCTCATATTGGCTGGGCTAGGCTAACACGGGAGGAGCAACAGAGGCGAATTGAGGTGCAAGTGCATTTATTGCATCAAAATGGGGCACGTCATTGGCACCTGCCCCGTGTGGCCAAAAGGCACTGACCGCCAGTAAATATGGGGATACTGGTGGGTGGTTCCTCCCAAGAAACTCACCCACTTTTAACTCTGCCTACCACTATGTGTTGTAACCAGGATTCCTATAGTCGATTCTGGTGGCAAGCAATGTCTTTTGGACAAAAACTTAGCAAGACAACTAAACCTTCCGCTTCAGCCATTTCCCACCCCATTACAACTTCTGCTCTCAATGCTCATGTCCTGACAACCATAACATATCAAAGAAAACCAGCCCACCTAGTCATTTCCAGAAATCACCATGAGTACCTGATATTCTACATTTTCTCTGGACCTAACACAACAGTCATGCAAGGATTTCTATGGTTAGAAAGACAACCCTCATAATAACTGGTCTTAAAAATGCATTACAAAGTCACATTGCCTTCTGTCCACCATTCCTCAAGCCAATTCTCTCTCTGAAATTACTGTTTTAAACTCACCAGATCTCTCCTTTGTCCCCATGGGATATAATGACCCGGAGCAGATTTTCAGTAAAGACATAAGCCACTTTATCTTCCTTCTCACTGGCCCTACAACTGTGCCATAGACTTCTTTCCTGGAGCTCCACTAGTCACTTATACAAGCATTCTTGGCTGCAATGGAGCGATAAATCAGGGTGTCACTGGCAGCAGGTATAATTTGACCATCCTCCTCCCTTGTGGGTTCTTTTTTGTGGCTCTGAAGACTTTGAGACCATGTCTTCACTTGCCTAGGGTGCCTAGGGTAAGCAGGTGACGACAGACCTGGAAAAGGTCAAGGCTGTGGCTGACTGGACAACCTCCACCACCCAGAAACAACTTAGGCGGGTCCTTGGCTTTTCCAATTTCTACTGTTGCTTCATCTAGAACTAAAATTGGTTCACGGAATCCGTTCCTACCTACAACCTACTTAAAGATTGAATTCACGACAAGCACACTTGGTCTCTGTTTTTTTGGTAGTTTCATTTTCTCCATTATTTATCATCTTGGTTCCAGGAACATCAAGCCTGACACTCTGTCCCATCAGTTCTTCCCAGAAGAAGAATCATTAGAGTCTGAATAGGTCCTTCTATCCTTCTGTTCTATGGGATCCATCAACCAGGAAATTGAAAACCCTATTCACCAAGCTTTGCAAACTGAACAAAACCCCAGGATCGTATCACATAGAGGTCCACAGTTCATCTCACAGGTCTGAAGAACATTCTGTTGAGGGTCAGTGTACACCTGAATTCTGGATTTCACCCACAGACTAATGGTCAGACCAAGAGACTGAACCAAGAGCTGGAGGCAGGTCTTTGTTGTGGGGCTTCTAATAACCCCTCCCCCTGGAGCTCAAAACTTTCTTGCGAACAACGCAACAGCGAATATGCATATAATGCCTTAACCTCTGCAACAGGACTCTCCTTTTGAGGTTTCTCTGAGGTGCCAACCACTAATGTTTCCAACAGGCAAGGGGGATCTAGCAGTCCCCTCTATCCAACATCACCTGCAGTGTAGTTGTCAAGTGTGAGAACAGACTTGAGTTGCACTTCAACCCACAGCAGACCAGAACTGATGACTGGAAGTTTGGAGGAGGACCCCAGCCCCCCACTATACTCAAGCTCATTTGGTTATCCTCTAGATATCCCATTCAAATCCACTTTCAAGAAGTTTGCCTCCAGGTTTATTGGTCTCTACAAAATTGAGTCCATTATCAGTCCCTGCTGGGACCGATATCTTTCATGTGTCGCAGATTAAGTGATTTTCTTCCATTCGTTTGTCCCTGACCACCTACTTATCATTAGTCTCATTAACAACCTACATTTAAGGACCAGCTCGAGCACCCAGTCTCTGCCAGATTACCTAACTCCTTTGTGTGGTAATCAGGTTTCTGAGAACTAGTCAGTTCCTCATGCTAACTTCTATGTCTTCCTGCTTCCAGTGTCATTCTCCTTGGCTCAGGTGTGAATTACTCACCAGAATCTCGTATGTGCTCCCATTGAGCTGGTCTGCATCTCCTCTAAGCTTTGTTTGGAACACTCACTTCACCGACTCACATGCCTGCTCACCCTCTGACGTCCTCTGCTCCTACGGCAAGAGAAATCAGTGGCCTCTCCCCCAGGAAATATCCTTCAGCCCTCCATTCATTCGCTCACCAACTGGACTCATGTTTTAGAAAACTTCAGTTTGGACCCCTTGGACTAATAGTAGATTGTCTCCCAGAATCTCCTCTCCTGTGGTCAGACCTGGACCCAGTGGCACCTCATTCTTGCAAGAAATCCACAATTCAGCCTCTTTGAGTCTAGTGTTTGAGTCCACCAGTAATTATCAGCCCATGTGGCTCATGACACATCTAATAGGTGGTAAACCATAATATGATAAAACAGATATTTTGTAAAGGGAATCATTTCTTCATCTTACATTTTCTATCTACACCACCACATAATTTTTTTGTCCCTTATAACTGAGCTGTTTGTTTCCATTTAAATAGCAAAACTGTTGAATAATTCTAACATGTCTAAGTTTTCCTAGGATACGTAAAGTCACACAGGCTTAAAGATGAGTTGGGGACCCTCTTAAGAACCTAAAATTCTGACTTAATTTAAAATCTTAATTTCCTAGGTGGTTGGTATCGGGAATAAACATTTTCCGTGCAACCAGTGGCTACCAGGAGGTTGCCAACTGATCTCTAGGCCTGTGTGACTGTTGCTTTAGTCATTAATAAAGGGAATATGTTTTTTCACTTCATTCTATAACTGTTAAGCCATAGGTTACAATTTTTAATAAGTCTTTGAATCAATATTCCAGTTAAAGACAGGTCAAACAGCACAAGCTAGTAGTTTAGGCATTTTTATTTATAGCTATGAATAAACAAGTAATATTGACATGTCAATATGACTTATCATAAAGGAATCTAAACCCTGTATGAGCTCATATAGGAAGATGAATGATTAACAAATCTCTTTTGCTTTAACACTGTTTCAGATACCTGAAATCATCAAGTTACCAGCATGAAAATTTAAGTAGCAAAACCCCCTCCCATCCACCCCCTTATTTAAATCAATTTTAAAAGAAAGATCTTAGCAGGGAATACACAAACCATGTGGATGGAGTTGGCTTTTATTACAGTACAGCAGGTTCACCACAATAAAAAACAACAACATGTATTTATTATTACACCATTAGCACTGCATGTTTGCCTCTAGTGTTAGCTCTGGTTATGTTTTGTGTTTACAGTTGCATCTGTGCATTGCTTTCATTTAAATTACTTATTGCTGCAGGGAATAGGAGTTCAAAATATGTTAGGAAAATAACACATTTGCACGGGGTGCATACATTTTCTCTTGAGACTGTGGGCCAGTACTCCACAAAAGAATGGAAGATGACAAGGTAGTGAGCATCTGGAAGGAGGAAGGCAGCAAGGAGGCAAGTTAGGACTTATGAGGGCATCTGTTTGGCTCTCCTTCCTTCCCAACTCTCTCTTGGAGCACAATCTCTCCTTCTTCCTTGTTTCTGGCATCTTTATCCGAGAAAGACAGATGGATTCAATTCTCCCCGGATACACAGTAAATCACACACACACACATACACACACGCACATTCTAAGGCCCATGCATGCATGTATGCAAACAAACTTATAGAGTAACTCAGAACCAAAGGCACAAATAACTTACAGATCGCAGCCATAGTGACTTTGACAAACAAACAGTCTCCAGCGGACGCACACTCATGCACTCGGCGCTTGGGAAATGGACAGCTGCGCAAATATGCCCGGCCCTCATTCTTGGGATCTGAGTAGCACTTCAACCACAACAGCAAATATTTCCCCTGCTGTCATCTTCTCTATTTTCTCTCCCTTATTCATCAGAAGCGTGCCCAGGAAGTGGCAGGAGAGGTTCAGCAGCTTCAATGCACAGCCAGGAACTACCACATCTCTCTTTTTCCCCATTTCCATCTTCTTCCTCCAGGAGCCAGATGTTGATTGGGGAGAAAAGTAGTGGTGAGGTGGGACCCTACCTGTCCCCTGGGGAAGACGAAATGTAAATTTTGCGACGTGGGCTCATTTGCTACAGTCTGGAGCTGTCTGATAGGACATGACTGGAGGCTTATTTGATTAGCTTAATTCCATCCTAGTGTGGTCCACTGCAGCAATGTTCCTGGGACATTTGTTAGAGCATTAGGCCCACAGTTAATGAACAATTTGTTCCGTTGAGCAATGAACCACATGAGCAATCGTGAGCCGTCCACATATTCTGTGAAAAGGTTTTCATAGTTGTGACACCTGCCCAAGAAATTACACTAGAGAACCTGCGATTGTAAAAAGTACAGGCCTATTAATTTTTCTGTGCTCAGATGATGGAAAAAACAGCCTTGTTAATTTCTCTGTGCCTGGATGATGCCTTAATTTGATGGTTTGTGCAGGTTTTTGCCCTACTGTGGATGTTGTTACTTGTGCATGCATTACATGTTGTCGATTGCTGTGGATGTAAACTGAATTTCTTCCTAGAAGAGTAAATAATACTTTATCTTACTATATATATGTCCCATAAAAAAAAGGTCTGTTGGAGGATTGAGGCCGCAAAACCTTCTCAGCATGAGCTTAGCCATTGCTTGTGACAAACACATTCACCTTACATGATGTATCTCTCAATTCTCTCCATAAGCTATATTTCAAATTATCATGTGAGAAATAGCATGAGTCATAACTTTATACGAGCAAGAAGAGTCAAACATGACTGAGGGAACAAAACATGTTGACAGTCCGGACATTATCAATAATTACAGGAAAATGTAATCATTTTGACAAATATTCAATAAGATTGCTATAACTATATGTGTAACTGTATTTGTCCAATAGATGTATTCGTATGGTGGCACCCACTGTGCAGTGTCCCACTGATGATGTCGATGCTGTTAAAATTCATGTCAGAAAATTACATTTATTGATAAAATGGTCATTATGCAGTGCCAATTGCTTCATTATCAAATGAAGCAATTGGCAGCTTGATCGTGATGCTGTTTCACTGCATTAATATAGTTGCTGCTTGAGTATAGAAGTTGGTGAATATTTGGATTGGCAGACTCCACACATCTTTAAGTTTGGCTAGGTTACATATGTCATTATAAAAGGGGTTGTCTTTTTTCCACTTTACAAAAACAAAACTGAGTCTTTCATATTCCAGTTACAGAGGGAGCAAAAGAAAAAAAAGCATAATATGTGTTCTATTTATACATATACCAATACTGTATAAGGGTGCCTATTTGTGAGTGTGCATATCTAGGTTGTTGTGTTTCAGTCAAACCACACCGGGCGTGTTTCAGAAGTCTGGTGTGAATTGAGTCTTTTAATTTGACAGAGTCCACATGTCTAACACTGTTACTGACTTTCTAACCTCCTTATCTTTTCTTTGCAGCTTGATATTGTTTTGGTTATTAAAAAAAACAACAACAAAAAAATAGACCTGACATTATTTTAGTGACACTGAGCACAGAGCTGCTTCTGGAACACTACAATTCAACATCTGGCAGAATTGCAATCATTGTCTTGAGTGGGCATGATCTGCTTCAGCAGCTGCGTCAGAGGTGGTACTCAA
>VUQJ01001022.1:0-14563 GCA_015108635.1 Andinoacara biseriatus
GATCTGTTCTCTGTAGAGGTTAGTCTTTGTTGTTGCCCATGTACCTGTCTAGACACATAGGATAATTTGTCCCTTTGCTTCCTCCTCTGGTTGCTCCATTCTCAGCCAGGGAAATTACCTTACAAAGAGGGCAAGGGTTGCCTATTGAAAGTAAGTTATTTCGTCAGTGTAAAGTGTAGTAAATAGCCCGAGGTTAGGAGAAAATAATGATATACAGTCTCATCCAGAGGGAGACTACAGCATGAGACACAATCAAACCCTTGCAGAAAACTTTATGAAATGCTTTCAGAGGATATATTTCATCATGTTAGATTACTACAGTGGATAGTACCACTACTGGATGGTTATATCATATTCATATCCTGTATATCTTGGCATTGTGCACCAACATTCCTCGAGTGTAGTGCATGGGATTTAGGACTGCAGGGCATATCTAAATTCATCTATTGATTAATGTTGCTGCAAGAAAAACCAAAACCAAAAAAAAAAAACCCTTAAAAGACATCATCACATGCAGTTACACCACAGACTGTTTAATACCCCACTCACTGCTGGATTCAAATTATTTGCTTTCACGGTCAAAAATCGAAAGGTTGTAAAAATTGACTTCCCGTACAGGCAGTGAGAAATAAATTTCAGCTGTATTGACAGCAGCCAAACAGTAAAGCTATTGCCCAGCATTTAATTATTGAAGACATTGATCAACAAAGTGATTTGTTTGCTGCGGATCGGTTAAATGGCCTAATTGAGTCGTGGTGTTCTGTTAAAGGCTTTTATTTGTTCATTTGGCCTGGCCAGATTGCACAACAACCTTCAGTCAGAAGGTATGGATGTTGCTTAGTTTGTGCAGATGCATTTGAAGAAGTCTTTTGAAAGCAAGTTTTAATTTTGGTGCATTTACAAAAGAAGGAAAAAAAATGGCATTCTGTGTACTGATTATAAGTTCTCATTAATAAGGATGGAGTCTGATCTATCAGACTTGAATGCTGCACTATATTTCCTTTGCACTGTATTGCCCTTAAAAGTGACTAACTTGTTCTTCACTTGATCATAAGTATGCACTCTTTCCACGTCAAGTTTGTAGAAGTAAATGATTATGGTCAATCAAATGCGATGCACCTAAGATCATAATTTATGCATTAATAGTGATATGATCTTTTTTTACAAGCTGTATCATCATGAAATTCTTGCTTAATTCCCCAAATACCTGTGCAGAAGAAAGCAATTGTGTCCTTTTCCACTTCTACTAAGAGTATTGTCTGCATATGTTTGGAGTATGAAGAGTGGTTTTGGACAGGCTGTACCTTCTTTCTATTGCATCCATTCTCAACCTCTGGCTCACACTAGCTGCAAAGAAAAAGGGAAGAAAGGAGGACAGCAGGATGTTTTCATCAGAGCAGTATCTTAACTGCACAGCAAGTGAGCAGTCTAATCATCTAACTTTAGACAGAGATGGGAATGTTGGAATTAATGGCATTCCAGGAGGAAGGTTGGGGCTCCAGGTTGTGTCCCGCCATGTGAGTCTGGAGAGAACATTTAGACAGCATGACTGGAAGAAATTATGAGATAAAAAGCAAAGGGAGGGCTGAAAGAGAGAGCGGCAAAGATGGGAATGGTATCAGAGAAACACACCAAGAAAAAAAAAAAGTGGGTTATTCATTTTCGGGATAGATAGATCAGATGGGATGGAACCATGCGTCACAATGAAGGCAGCTGTGCTTTTGGCAAGGACTTTCTTGGCACAGACACACATATGAGCACAGATATTCTCCCGATTCCTTCGTGCAAAATACACACACACACCACATGCATTGCACACATGGAGGCGGGAGTCTTCGTGAACAGGTGAGGGTTAGCTATACTATTAGCTCTCTGTGCTGCAGGCCTGGATGAGCTCAGCCACTGATTTCTCCTTGATTCTTCCTCTATGGGGCTTTAGCCAAGGGAGTAGTGTTTAGCAGGCCCTCAAGGCATGAAGCCATCTAAGCAGCACAGTCTTGGAACTGCTTCAGATTACCTGCTGTATTCTTCGCCAGATAGTGCTGTGTGTCTGTTCCTATGTGCAGTTGTGTGTTTCTGTGCGCAATTTAGGTTTGCTGGAGGTTTGCTCCAACTGATGTTCTTTTTTTTTTTTATTCTTTTTTTAATCAGATTACTTAAACTTCACATGCATTCTGCACATAATGTGCTTTATGGGTTTCTATTACTGTTAGTGGAGGGAGCACAGGTTAAATTGAATACATGCATATCAAATGGACACATTACCTAAATTACAAAATTTATTTTTAAATACCTTTTTTGTAAATGTGTTGAGCTTATCTTTTAGTAAAAGGGATAATTATGAAATGTGAAAGGATTTGCAAAATTAAAAAGTGTGATTTTTGTTAGCTGTTGCAGAAAACAAACACACACACACACACACACACACACACACACACACACACACACACACTTGAACAAAAATAAACTGTTATCCTTGGAAGTGTCTTTATTGTACTTAGTCACACATGCATTTATCATGAAGTTATAAATCTTTGTGAGTGAAGGTTGTTAATGACTCCAAGAGTCAGTGGTGGAAGTGCTCTGTCTCATTCATTAGATGAGCTGCGATTCTAGACGCAGAAGACAGGGGCTGGGATAGTACTTTACCCGGCCCAAGACTCCCCTGGGTTCATTCTAGTGGAACGCTCTGCTGAACGGGGGCCCTGGCCTCATGCTGAGCCAGTCTGTATCCAGCAGTTTATGGAGATGCTGTATATAGACTGACACTGACAGTTTGATATCTACTGCCCCTTACTTTCCTGTTTGAGAGTGCAGCTCTTTCTTTCTCAGTTTGTTTTTCTCTGTATCATTTGGATGCTGAAGTACAGAGTTTAGAGATGGCAGTAAGGGCATGCTATGCATCTAGTTTGTTTCCTTGATATGACGGATTTCTGTCAGAAAAAAAAAAAAAAAGATTGGTGGGCAGAAACATCAAGGTGCAGTGGAGTTGTTTAATATTTCCTTTCCTCTGTAGATTTGGACAAGAGGGAAATATCCATCTCCTGGGTTCCTGACCCCTTAGGAACTATTCATATTCCAGGCGGAATTCAAACAATGACATCCAGAAGGGAGTAGGAGGGCTATTTGTAGAGTTTGGTCATTTCCAAGGCATCAGCCCTAACCTTTCAGGCCCTCAGACCTCAGTCCATTTTTAGTGGTGAGTGTAGTGAAAATAAGCATCACCAGCAGTTTGTCTTTTTACAGCCTTGCATCATTTCCTGCCTCCCCCTTGCTTTTGATCATATTTACTCCCTTTCTGCCTGAACACATACTCATACGCAAACACAAACTTGCACCATCCCCTGACTCCTCCGTCTTTCTTCTGTCCTTCCAGGCCTAATGAGTCTTTTAGCTGAGCGGGGATAGACTTGCACAGGATAATCATTTTAGGGAGTGTATCTTTACTCTCTGTGCCTGGGGCTCATGCCAGGGACCGATCATCGTCAGATCCAGGCAGTGAGAGGAAAGTAGAAAATAGGTTTGTTTTTTTCGGCATCACCTCCTCCCTGCCCATTTTTATGTACAGTAAATATAAACACTATACATAAGTATTACTTCCTTTTTCCATAGGCATTGTCACTACTTAATCCCCCCCCCCAACAATTTACACTATAAAGTTGTGCACATATTCTAGTGATTTTCTACACACATAACTAATTGTTAGCTCATAACACGCTGACAATGGACAAACACCAAGGAAAAGCCTGTGGCTAACACTTCCTATCTCCTGGCTCGGTAAACAAGGAAGGAAGGAAAACTGGCAAAAAAGACAACATATGTGTGTTTGCACTTGTCATGGACTCAGGTTACAAGTATCCCAGCAGTCGTTTGCTTTTGCAATATATGCTTCAAAGTTATCAATGTGAGGTTACACGCTGGTGAAAGACCCATGAGCACTAAGCTGAGGAGATGGAACGGCACTTTGAGGTACATAAATCTAGCATGCAGCATGTGAGCACATTAATTCAACTTAAGTCCATGTGCATGAGATGGAGGAGGGCCTATCCAAACACTGTCCCTCTGCAGCAGGGCTCTATGCACTCTGAAGCACTCTCTATTTACTGTAGGTCTGTGTTTGGACTTGTGCCATGTAGCTCTTTGACCCAGTGAGTGGAGATTGTTGAGACTTGTATCCAAGACGGGAAATAGTGAACTATTGTGAGTCTCAGCACAGCAGGGTTTGGTTTTGATGGGGTTTATCGGTTTCTCAACTTACTGACACATATGATTTGTAGTTTCTACAAATGTTTTTACTGTTTTCCTGTTGTACCTTCTCCCATTATTTTACATTACAACTTCATACACTACATTTGTCTTTGCAGAAAATGCCTGAATTACAGGGCTCAGTTTACAAAAACTTTCACTCTCCCTGGTGAACACAGTTTATTTTTTACTCTTACTTCATGAAAAAAATTTGTGAAATATCTTTTTAATCAAAGAATGCCTATCCAATGTGCCCCTTCCATGCTCTCCTTTTCTCATACTCCCATACATCTCTGACTCAGAACTTTAGATTGCACCATCGCTCCAAAACATCCCCTCACTGTTGACATTAGATCCCCTGGGGCAGATGGTCTTTGGGGAAGGATAGCATGGTTCCTTAGATGCCTGGATTTGTGTTTGAACACGCAGGACGAATCAGAGCACCTGTGTTCATTTGGACATAGCTCGGCACATCGCGTGATCTTTCTGAGGCGGGGGGCAAGGGCACATAGTTATCCAGAGCTCATCCTGGCTGATGAGCACCTCCTCTGACTGACCTGTGTCATCCCAGGAAAAGACCCATCCATTGCTGCCCGCACTTACGTCTAAGATGACATCACCCACCGGATTTGATGGTTTGTTTGTTTTTTGTTTTTTTTAATTTCTAGTCTGAAATTAGCAGGCTATTAATGGCAATGTCTCTTTGCCCAAGTCTTTTTGATTCCCCGAAATGCAAAATGGCCAGAGAGTGCCTTAAGTATGTTGTTATTTAAGAAATTCTGGGGCAATGTCATAGCCAAGACATCTTCATGATGTTTGCATACGTCCATGTGACAAGCATCAGGTCACAAGGCCTGATGATATCAGCCTTGCTAATCTTCCATCAAAGTGATACCACATGCTGGGGCCAGTGTTCAGGTCTGGGAAACATTATTTTGACGCTAGAGCTGATGTATACCCCAAAATAGCACCACCCCAAAAAAAGGAGCAGAGGGGAACAGAAGTGCAGAATCACGCTATTGGCTAGTGCATTAACCCCAATCAGCTTATGAACAATATCCTGAAGACAGGAAGAAAGATGAAAGAGCAAAAGAAGAAAAAACTGTTTGGGGAACACATCTTCTGCTATTTCTTTTATAAATACTTAAAGTATACTTCTGTTCTTATTGCCCTCCAATTATATATTCAAAATCTTCTCACCTCATGTAGATCATTGTACATGTAAGGCAGCAATTCTAATTTAGGGGAAACGTTACACTACATCATAATAATTAATAAACTAAGTCCCCTTAGTCACTTAAAGCCTTTCAAACTGTCCTATCAGAATGTGATGTGTAGTTGTCCTCTGCCTTGTTCATCCGTACTGTCACAGTAGATGACAGGTAAATGACCTCTGAAAGTGCAAATACTGTCACTCCACTGTCATAAATGCCCCTGTACTGCACAAAGCAACATGCATATTTATGATGTCGCATAAACACTGGCCTTGCATCACACCAGTAGGCAAATGTGTACCTCACCATGCCACTCATCTCCCACCCTCAAGAGGCCTGATGGCACAGAGCACCAAAGGAAGGGATGTCAAAGAGAATGCCAGCCTTTGTCAAACTGTGTATGGTGAATGCGAGGTACAAAACCGGAAAATGTATTCTTTAATCTGCCTGAACGGGAATCCCAAACATGCTTTAGGAGTGTGGCCATTTCATCCTGTTTCAATTTTGAAAAATTTATGGTGCATTAAGGTGCATGTTGAGGCAGTGGTGCCTGCTGCTGTGATGTATCAGTCAACCTAATCTATTAGAGATGAGGGAGTTTTTTAAAGTCTGATGATTAGTGGTTGATGCGTCCAGACATGTTGGTGACTGACAGCTTCACCACCCTGCCAATGCCTTAATCCAGGAGGAATGGCAGGGGGCGAGGCCAGTGTATTAATCGTGTTATTGTTAGCTTCATGACAACACAAACGGCATTCAGTGTTACAACAAAAGCATTCTAGGGATTTTTTTTTTTATTTGACTGCAAGCTAGAATAATTAACATATTTTTACCTCACAATCTGTTGTGTAGAACTATTGCTCATTCATATCTATACTCCTGCCTCTGAGGTGGAGTTGTTAACAGCCTGAGATAAACTCTGAAATAAGCCAAAACAATTGGCCACAACTGGTGTGAAATCCTTTTTGGTCTCCTGTGAGGTGCCCCGGCCACTCCGCCACACCTCTGTCCATCTTTCCTCTCAGTGGGATGCCCCACGACACTTCCAGCTTCCCCTGGTAAAGCCGCCAGACTTCCTGTATTTCTCAGCCATGAGATGTTGCATAAAGTATCTGCAGTTGTTGGCGAGGGAAAAGATCAGTTAAAAATCCTGCAGTAAATTCAAAAAGACATCTAGCTGCTAAGTGGTTTATGCTGTTTTTGCTGTCCCCTTGGCTACTCTGGATAGTGACTTTAGAATAAATACTAAGTTCCCTTTATGTCTTACAAAGGTAAATGAAGCTAGTAGATTTGCACACAGAGAAGAAAATGTATACACAGACCCAGACATGCATGCACACGCCAAAAGTTCAGCCTAAGCAGTAAGTGGCAAAGGAGTGATTAAAGCCAGTTTTATGAAAGCAAATGCTCTCTGACCAATGCCCTTCCTAAAAGCTGCTATCCTACCTTGAACGCTGGGTGAAACTCATTCAACAGCTTCCCACAGGTCATCTAATAGCGGAGACATTTGTGAAAGATACTTCCTAAAAATTAATGTATTGAAAAATGTGTTTCCTCCCACCTTCACATTTCACATAACCTCTACTGTTAATGGTACCCACTGTTAATAGTGCCCAAGTCTGAACAATAGGGCAGACTGGAGCGAGGAGCCACCTGTGCTGGTGGTAATGAGGAGACTGCCTGGTCAGAAAGTCTCGTGTTGGGGAGGCAGACCTGCCAGCTTTCGGTGCAGCTGACTGTACCTTCTCAAGTCATTGCTATGTGTTTTAAAGTCACCACACAATCCTCCTGAGCATTTTGTGGGCCAGTTTGCTTGTAATGTTGATTCTTGCACATCACAATGTCAGCTGTGAAACAAAAAGGGAAAGTTCAGCCAAGAATATATCTCAAAACATATTCCTGATGTAACTGAAAGAGCTACGCAGGACTCACTGTAACGCGTCTTTCAAAGCGCTGCCCTAGCAGATGGATATTTATCCTTGTAGGTGTGAGTTGATTGACAGGTGCTTTGGAATGTTGCGTGAAGCTGTTTCACAGTTCAGTGTCAAGGTTATGGTGCATCACACAAATCCGCACTAATCGTAGCCCCTAGTAAGCTCCACCTGACAGCGAGAAACTCTACTGACGATAAATTGTTGACATGTTTTCCAAAACCAGCATGCCCAGCACATTATTTTCCCTTAAGCCTATTCACAGTAATGGGGAGTGCTGAAAGGATTTTGATTGTCTGCTAAAGTATTTAATGCACAGCAAATATTTTAGACACTGCTCATGGTGCGGAAACAATACATACAGTTTCCAGCATTCTCGGTTAATCAAGCAGAACAAAACAAACCAAGCCAGTGGGAAGAAAGGAGAAAAAAAAATACTGGTCTTTTGGTGTGTGTGGATGACCTGATTCAGAAGGAATTGCTGCCATAATTTTACTTTCTGAGAATTTGTCTCTGCAGAGGCACACTGACTTTTATGCACATGAATATTCACCTTTTTTCTGCGAGGCTTGGAATAAATGATTGATAAAATCACAAAAGGAGTCTTTCCTCAATGAAATTTAAAAGCATTACTCTGAAATGAACTGCATGCTTCTGCCTTGTGGTGTTTAAAAGGATTACTGGAAAAATACAATATCTTCTTTGTCAGCACTTAAGGTCTATATAGCTGTGCCTCAGGATATCCCTTTCCCGAAAGGAAGGATTGTCCCATTTTTTTTTCAACATTCATGCTGCTCATCACATTAACACCTCAGCTTTGCTCCAAAGCAAAGATTCCCTCTCATAATGGGATTAGTCAGAGAAAAGTTGCCATTTTCTAATGTGCTACAGCCTTCAATTTCCCTTTAATACAAGATAAAAAAAAAAAATCGACTTTTTTTTTTTAATCATGTGCAATGAGAGTACGAGAAGTGTGAAACAGACATATCCTGCCTATTTTAGGTCCACTCACTTCAAATATTTGTTCCACAGCAAATCTTCTCCGTTGCACAGTTGCAGATTTCAACAGGATTATGTGTAGCCCTATCCTCCTGTATCATCTATCATCTGAGGCCCTTCATACACCCTTTTCTCCCTGTCCCCTTCCAGATGTTCTCTCTTGACTTCCTCTCCATCTGCCATTCTGTCTTTCTCTGACAAAATCAATAGTGAGTCCATTTGCCGTATCATACTGTAGCATCTCTCCAAACTCCGGATGATAATAATGCAATGATAACTCAGGGGTGAGGCACATAGGGGAGAATTTTAGCCTGATCAATACAGCTGCTGTACAGTATGACTAGGTTTGTTTTTTTCTTTTTATAAGGATGCATTATAAGCTTGCTATTTGCTACCTACAGTATCATCATTTTGAATATTTTTTTGTCATGAAAAAAGAAACATTTCCAGCTTTTGGAAGTGGCATTTATATGTACATATGCTTTCAATGATTGCACATTATCATTTGCTGATTTAGGGTCACTTTATGGGTCACAGACTTGAATTTTCTCCCTGTCCCTGGACAGAACCAGTTATATGAGCTACCATGACATCACTCCATTAATGTGCTCCTCAGCCAAAGAGAGCCCGAGCTTGGCCTTTCCTTGGGGGAGATTTCTGCAAGGGTCTTTTGCATCACTCCAGCAAAACCAGCTTAAAGCCAGCCTTCTGCTTCCTAAACATGGATTTAATACCCTCATTAATGATATATGACAAGGGAGATCAATGCACCTCACGTTAGAGCCCCGAATCTATGTGTTTGTGTGTGAGTGCGAGCATTTGTATGTGCTCATGTGTGTCTTTTCATGTCTGTGTGTGTCTTTGTGTGTGTGTGTGTGTCATGTACTCTGCATTTAATGGGTACATGCTGTTGAACATTATAGAGACTGGACTGCCTCTGGATACCTTATATCTCACTGAAGAAAGGCTGGAAATAGCAGGGTCAGATGCCTTCAAAGATCATAGCCACTAATTATATTATAATGTAATCATATCTATTATATAATAATATAATTATAATAAAATTTGCTGTGTTTTAAGTTGCTTGTTTAGCATAAGAAATATGAACATTTTCTCTAGAGACCATTTAACCCAGTAAACTTTGGTCTCTGTGGCGCTTGTTCTGCTTTTAATTCAGTGCAATTGAGTGCTCTGTTTACAGTCAGATTTACAGTTTAGAAATATTTTTTGGCATAGCTCCATACCAGTCTGATATTTTATTTCTTTTCTGTATAGAATTTACTGTACAGTTTACTATGGGCACACTGCCACAGACACCCAAATAATCTTCAACACTGGGATTGAATTCCTGTTTACAGAGCATCAAGGTTAAAGCCCGAGTTTTAAAAGGTAAAACTAAAGTACCATCTACTTGACCCAGTGACACTCTATTTGAAGGGACCCATAGCTGAGGTGATAGCATGTAATAAAGCCCCAAGATCAAAGTTTGGATTTGATTTCCAGCCAACATGGTCTGGTGAACAGGGCCCAACAAGCTCATCCAACATCCATGGCAACCATTCAGCGCTTTATTTTCTTATTAGATTGCTCTCCCAGAATTCCATTTTTATCCACATATATCTGGCCAGTGAATCACCATTAAAGGGCCCATCAAGCTGTCAGGCCATCCGGAGTGCAGGTGCAGCGGGGCCCAGTCTACTGTAAACAAGCAGCACAGGCCCCTGAATAATGGAAACCCAGACTGTTTTATGTTGTTCAAGGGGACTTAAAGAGATTCATCTCCTGCTGCTTTCCACCAAGTTTGCTTCACAACTCCTAGTTGAGCTGCTGAACGCTACAGTCTCATATGAGGAGAGAGGGAGGGCTGGAGGAAGTGGAGGAGAAAGGCGGGGGGCTAGGGAGACATGGAAATCTTTCTGTACATTCTCAGACAATCACTACCTGTGAGGCTGTGCCAGAAAGCTTTGTTTCTGGAACAGGGGTCTAAATGGAGCATTTTATGCCTGGCTGAGCACTGACACTAAAAAGCTGAGACTTCTTCATATCTGACAGATTTTCTTTCATTATTTTTTCTCTATAATTTCTTCAGTAGTTAGTGGGCCTGTAGTTCTTTGTAGAGCAGCAAAATGTCTGACTTAACTATTTGAGACACCAGACAATTGCCCACTGGTCCTTGTTCCCCCAAGGTCAGAGAGAGAGAATGAAAGAGCCCAAGAAAAACAAATGCAGACCATAGTGTAGTTGTCACACGCTCCACTAACACATGTGAAGGTTGGCTCCTCTTTTATTCTCAAATAAATTGCCCTGAAGAAGTGCTCACACATAAATGTCTCTCGCATAAACTGAAGTAAGAGAGGCGTTTTTCATGATTTGCGAAAATGGTCCTCAGAATTTATCTTGTGTCGTTGAGTATGAGCGACGTCAACCCTCGATTACATTATTACATCCCAGAGATGCACAAAGATTTTAAAGCCAATATTAAAAGTGGTGCATGTTTACTAGCAGAAAAAAGAAAATTTAAAAGTGGATTTTTTTTTTTTTTTTACCACGAAAAGCAAAAATGACAACAGTAAGAGCACATTAATGCATGTTTGAGCTACAGTAAATAAACCGAACATTATATTCTATCTGGAAAATGTGAGCTGGTACGAGTGTGCTAGATGTACTGTAACTCTGTGGGGTAGTTAGCACCTTAGTGCCCTGTCTTTGAGGGTGTCTGGTTGTCATTAGGGGTGATGGGCAACAGTACAGGCAGGTGGGGATCGGTCCTTTAGGTTGCTGACAGTTTTGCGAAACTGTAAAAGATATTATCCAAGGGGAATGAAAACAGCACTCAGCGGGTCTGTCAGGGAAGACAGACAAGTTAAAACAGATGATGCGCGTCCCAGTGACTGCACCATCATTCTAGTGCCCCTCTACACATGCAGCTGTAAAGAACCCTGGGTCGCCACATCTGGCCGGGCTTACCTCGAGGCTGAAGGCTGGGGCCTGGGGGGACAGAGAGTGGAGACTAAAGGAGACCTGTCAAAGGAGACCAAACAAAGGCTTTCTGGCTACCGACAGGCTAAACACAGAGAGAGCTCAAGACAAGGTTTCTGCTCCTGTTTTGTCCCGATCAGCTTTTAAAAATGACACCTCCCCGGGAAGTGGAAGGCTTTTATTTCACTGTTTACAATATGCGGCCAGCTTCTGTTTATGGTAGCTGAGGGCTCTGATTTGATGATGAATCAGAGATGCCCAAAGCAGAGTGCACAGTACACACAGCTTTCACAGTTAAAGATGATGTAATATTTTGAAACATGTAACAGCAACTTTTCTTCACTGAGATACATACTGAGATTATTTGAATACATGTCGGAGTAAATATTGTCTAACATTTTGTCTAGAAATGAGTCTGAAAAAACCCCCCAGCTTGCCACAGGATAGTACTACATCAACACATACTGAAAATCTTTTGAATTTCCATCATCTCTAATTGCCAACAAAACTGTGATATTTCAGAGCGTTACACCTCATTTGCATTACATAAACAGTAAATTTGATAATGGGTGGTGTTTGTACCCTATCAAACTGTTCAAACTGTAGAGGTCCTCGCCTGTGGCTTCAGGTGTTGAGAGCTTTAGAAGAGAAGAGGCCAAGGCCAGAGAGGGCACAGGGCAACATGGGGTGACTGAAGGACACAGTGTGGGGTCACTGGGGGGCTCTTCCTGCTCTGCATGTTGCATGCTCCAGTGCTCTGGAGGCCAGATCCTGATTATTGCACTGGGATCCAGCCACAGAGTGTTTTCATTAGGGAGAGGGCCAAGATCATCCAGGAAGGTTCCGGCCCATTAATACATTTGAAACGGCAAACGAATGGGTGGGGGGTGGTGGTTGTTGCAGGGCGGTTTGAAAAGGGGGCCGTGGGTTATTTTGAAAGGAGAGAAGCCTGTGGAACGACCATGAGAGCCTTGGTGAATAAATACCCTGTGGATCATTGTAAGCTCATTCAACTTTTTTCCCCCCTTGTCCTCTCGCTAAGATCTGCAGTCAATTTTCCTGCAATTTGGGATAAATTGTTTGTGAAATCCATGTCGATCCCTCCACTGGGAATCCATTCACAAAAGATAGGAAAAGGAGGAATACAGTCCTCGTTGACAATGGCAACAATGTATGGAGGCTCTGGTTAATGACATCATCTGCTTCCTGTTTAAAAGATATGCTTTTAATACAGACGATCACAACATGGCATAGAAACAGATTCTGCATTCGCACTTGAAGTAGCTCTGAGAGATCAAAGTCATTTGTGAAACTATACAATGACACTGACAGATGTTTCCATAAAGCCGTGATATACATTTTGAAGTTTGGGGTCAATATAAGCTTACAAATACAGGAACTAAATTTCCCAGGGTGTATTTCTATTACTTATCATACTCACTGCTCAGATACATTCACCCTCCTGTACTGGACTGAAAAAAAAAAAAACATATACAAAGACAGGTTGATCTAATTATGCTGAAGGTTAACTGCTCATCTTCCCTTTCTTTGGTAGATATGATATTTCCCCAGCTAGCTTTTGCACCCCTGTAGGTGTTTATTACGAATAACCACATCAAGCCTTCTCTACTGGAGGAAAAGAAATCTCCTTAGGTCAGTTTCCAAACTAGTTAATATTTTATCCTGCACAGTGGTGTAATGATTGCTATTGATTTTTCATCATCTCTTATTAATGCAGTCTGGTGCCACAGCAAAATGCTAATCATATATTACACCCCTCTACATTTTTCATGTTAACTTCTTCAATTACTGTAACTAAAAGTACATCTCAATTCAAGGTCTTCAGAACCTGACAGTGGCAGCTACTTCAGGATTCTGCTGTAATGTCTCTCCAAGGAAGGTGTTTAATGTGAGTTGTTTTAAACTTTAAATAAAATGATAACAGCCCGCACAAGCCTGGGAGACTGCAGCCTGTGTATGTCTGCACTAATCATCTTAGTCACCTAATATATTAACATGAACAGCAGAGACCAAATATGACCTTGTATGCTCCACTGGCCCAGCACACACCTCAGACAGCGACCCTGCCAATAACACAAAAGCCGGCCTGGATCCGCCAAGCCAGTGCAAAGTGAGCTGTTAAAGCCTGACGTGTGTTTTGTCATTGAAGCACGACAGGGAAGAGGCTGACGGTAAGCACTGAGCAGTGTTCAGGGAGCAGAGGGGGTAAAAAGGCTCTGCAACTTGGCAGCAAGGATAGCAGCGTGTGCCAGCACAGCTGTCCGGCAGGCGTCTCATTCAGTGCTGCTCCCAACGTGAAGGCGACGACCAATCTATCACTACAGCAGCCGGGCACACAAGGACACAAAGGTGTAAACCCAGCCTGCGGAGAAGAGGGGCTCAGCACTGCACTGACAGAGTGCAAGAGCTTTACACGTCATAATCTCCCCTCATAGAATTGCAGTTGCTAACGCTGTTTTATTGGCCTGCCTGTCTATGCAGGAAACTGAATATTTTGACACCTTTATTTTATCGATGGGTCAGTTATATGTGATTACAGTTTTACACGTGTGATCTTTGGATGCATTCCCATAAGCGCATTCATTGTATCTCTTTCATACAATGTGCTCCTTGTTTACTTAGCCCTCATGAGGACATCTACACACACATTGACTGACTATGGAAAAAGCTAGGGCAAAACTCAAATCACTTAAGTTTCTGAAGTATGTAATTCAGTCAACTGTTAATAACTTGCAGGGCGCCAGGCTTGTGGAATCTCTTTTGTTGGAAAGACAATGGTGAGAGAAGAGATTTTATGAGCAGGCGTTTCTCTTGTGCCAGGTTTTTGTTTGCACTTTCATTATATCTCTAGTATATTATCTGATGCCTACATCCTGATTCCAATCTCTCGGTTAGGTTTTAATCTCCTGACGCACTCAGCTCACTCGCCCCGCTGTCCTGTGCCACACAGGGAATCGGAGAGGGGTTATATTACAGTGCATGAATCAAGGCAAAATGAAATGCACTCCAGACGCTTTCAGATGGTTTTAATTTATAGCCGAGGCCCGCGGATACAAAAAAAATGCATTAAATGTAATCTGATCACTTCATTCGATGCTGAATTTATGAGCAATCGGACTCTGGCTGAGTGACTGATTTTAAAAATAGACCCTGTGATGGATTACACATCTTTAA
>VUQJ01001022.1:21813-34095 GCA_015108635.1 Andinoacara biseriatus
TTTCTTCTTTTGTGTACAATGTCTTAATGATATGGTTTTATTGTATGTGTAGTTCTGGCCATTTTTACTGTGGTACTGTATGAATTTATTCAGAATGACAGAATGTTTTCAATTCACGTTTCAGTCATTTCGTATATTATTATTTAATGCGATGCCACTTCTGTGTGCATCATCTGCTGCGCAGACTCAGCCTGTCTTATAAGTGACCCGGTCTGGTCCTCAGTTTTCTGTGTAAAATGAGCCTGCCTGCCACACACAGGGTCAGTGCATTAGATCACTTTGCAAGCCACCGTGTTTAGGGTGTGTGGGCAAACTTAAGAGAGAGCCCGAGCAGGAAATGGACAGGAGGGGATCAGAATGAGTGATGGAGAGACAGAGTTTGACTAGGAAAAAAGGAAAACACCAAACTAAGAGCAAGGACCTTCTCAAGTTTCATTTTAATAGCACAGGGCCATTTTTCTCCCTTTACGCAAAGCACAGGCCTGGCCATTAGGGCCTCTCGGTAGAATGTGTAAACCTCCTGCTATTAAAACCACAATTTGCACTGTCAGCTCCTATGAGCCAAATCTATGGCCAAACTGCAACCCCCCCCCATCTCCCTCCGCCCAACACAGACCCCTTTTCCCCTTTTGTAACAACTTTCAGGCCACAATAACCATCATCAGTTAAAGGCGGCAGGTCCATTACACTTCCCCAGTTCACACAGCTCTGCATTAAGCTAATATTATCTATTCCCAGAGTGGCCAAGCCCTTCACACACCCCATCAATTATTAAATCTCTGCTCACAGCTAATGTTTGGTTTGAATTATTTAAACCTATCTTCATTTATCAATAAACATAAATGTTAAACAAAGAATGCTGATGAGCATGAATTACGCTGTAAACTAGTTTATGAGATTATTTGGATGGGAGTTGATTTATGGATGTCATATTCAACGGTAATGCTTCAAAGAAAGGACAGAGGATTGTAAAGGCAGGCTGAAGAGAGGGGGAGAATTCTCACACTGGGGCTGGTCATCGTGTCAACACAATCACTTCAGCAGTAAGTTACATTTCAAAATGTAACCCAGTGCTCATCTTATTCTTTATTAATGAACAGATTCTTTCATGACACACGTGAATCCAAATCTGTGTCCCAGATATTTGCTCTTGTTGAAAGCTCTTACATATTAGTCCAGTCTTCCCCAGGGTGCCATTACAGCTCAATACCCCTGCAGTGAGAACAAAATGAACCCGCGCCTCTGAGATGTCCAACCTGTTAAAAGGAGAAACGAGCAGACATGAGCACAACCTCTCTGTCGGGTCTTGCTCTGAAAGAGCGTCCTTTACCGCCACAGCTATTTGACTAATGAGGGAAAATAGGCATACGTCACGGTTCTCCCTAAGCAAACACATTTGGATATTATGGATGACCTATAGAGGCAGGAATAATACAAACTCTGAAGGGTGTGAAAGAGCTCAGCTTGGGGATGGATGCCTGAAAGCCCGACATCACCCAAGAAATCCACAGTTACTGTAGGATTTGTGAATTGCTCGCCATCATGTTTTCTCCACTGCAACAAAGAGAATGGTTTGGAAGATAAAAGGAGTGAATACAGACTTTAAATAAAGTATACTTGACATAAGTTTAGTTTTGTGTAGATAAAGAAACTCCAGGAGGATGCTAGTAGGGTGTGTGGGATTGCATTACCTCCAAAATACTACTGCTATATTCAAGCTGTTATTCAGTCTGTCTGAATGCACAGATTACGTTTCTCACAAAGTTATACTCCCTAAACGCAACCCATTTACTTGTGTTCTCTGTAGTGGAAATTGTTTCCATAATCTCCTTTTATTCTTTCGATATACTCTATCAATCACTGCTCTGCTGTAAAAATAAATAAATAAATAAAAACTAATAAATTACTTTCGGGTCCTTCCATTTTACATATCAGGACATAATAAAAATTAATCTGGTCCTTGGCAGGCAAGGTAATTACTGTAGGTAACTACAACCTGAGACAAACAACAACAAGTTGTTATTTAACAAAAAATTAAGCCAAAATGCAGATGCAGTGTGAGAGAAACTAAGAACATACCATCAACAATAGCTTTAGTACCACCTTTAGCCTCAATAACTTGAATTTTTTCTGTATGACTTTTTCAGTCTCTCACATCATTGTGGAGGAATTTTGGCCTACACTTCTTTAAAGCGTTGCTTTAGTTCATTGAGGTTTGCAGGCATTCGCTTATGCACAGCTCTCTTAAGGTCCTGCCACAGCATTTCAGTCAGGTTGAGGTCTGGACTTTGACTGGGCAACACCTTGATTATTGTCTTTTTTAGCTATTCTGTGTTGCTGCTGTACTTTGAATCGTAGTCCTGTTGCATGAGCCAATTAAAACCAAGCTTTAGTTGTTGGGCAGATGGGCTCACATTTGAATTTAGAATATTTTGATATATACGGTACCAGTCGAATCATTTATTATTATAAATCTCTGGCTCTCTTCCACAGTGTGTCTTTTGTCCCATCTCTCTCTCCTCAGCCCCAATTGGTCATGGCAGATGACTGCCCATCCCTCAGCCTGGTTCTGCTGGAGGTTTCTTCCTGTAAAAAGGGAGTTTTTCCTTACCACTGTTGCCAAGTGCTTGCACATAGGGTATCGTTTTGACTGTTGGGTTTTCTCTGTAATTATTTTAGGGTCTTTACCTTGCAATATAAAGTGCTTTGAGGTGACTGCTGTGATTTGGTGCTATATAAATAAAATTGAATTGAATTGAATTGAATTGAATTGAATTGCATTGAATTAAAAATAGAAGTTCGTAGCTGACTCAATGAATGAATGAATGAATGAATGAATGATACTTTATTAATCCCACAATGGCAAAATTACAATTAGGATTGCAAGGTGTCCAGATCCTATGGCTGCAAAACAAGTCTAAATCATCACCCCTCCATCACTGTACTGACAGTTGATATGAGATATTTGTGCTGATATGCTGCATTTGGTTTGTGTGGTGCACTGCATTGCGGTTAAACATCTTCACATTGGTCTTGTTTGTCCAAATGACATTATCCAACAATTCTTGTAGTTTTTTAAGATACAACTTTGCAAACCTAAGCTGTGCTGCCATTCTCTTTTTAAAGAGAAGAGGCTTTCTCCTAGCAGCCCTTCGAAAAAAGCCATACTTGTTCACTCTCATTTCTAATTGTACTGTCATGAAATGTGACATTTAGCATGCTAACTGAGCTTGTATAAATTTATGTGAATTTGCTGGGATGCCCACTCATGGGAAGATTGGCATCTGTCTTGAATGCTTTCCACTTCTGAATAACCTTTTTCAGTGTGTAACAAGGAACTAGAAATGGCTAGAAACAACTGTTTCTTTAAGATAGTTGCTGATGCTTTTCCACCTTGGCATTGTGTTAACACACACCTGAAAGCTCCAGATGAGCAGATTGGCAAAATGTCTGCTTTTATAGCACTGGACATACTTGCTAATGATTAATTAATCAAGTGCATTTGATTAGCAGCACCTGGCTGTTACTTACTCTTTTAATTCCTATGGAAGCAATGGAAGCAGGAAGGATGTACTTAGTTTTTCACAATTGCTTCTGAATTTTTTCCATTTCATAATGTCTGTGAGATCTTCAGCTCCCACACTCAGTCTGAATGGTTGGTTCAGACTGGCTGCAAGATGGTTTGTGCCTGTTGCGGTCGTAATCCCTGAACCAGATGGTGGACACCGGAGGTGAAAGCAGCCATCAAGCTGAAGAAGAAGTCCTATCAGGCTTGGTTAGCCTGTAGAATTCCAGAGGCAGCTAACGGGTACCTCAAAGTGATTTTGGCGAACCAGCAAGCTACTCAGAAGGGAAAAGCAGAGCTCTACCCAACACAGTATATAGTGCAGGTGGGGTGCTGCTGACCTCAGTTAAGGATATAGGCAGGCAGTGGAAGGAATACTTTGAGGACCTCCTTAATCCCACTAACACGCCTTCTGTGTAGTAAACAGAATATGAGGATGAGGCGGCTGACTCGTCCATCTCTGGGGTTGGAGATCTGGGGTGGTCTCTCTGGATTGACAGACTGCCGTGGTGGTTCCAATCTTTAAGAAGGGAGACCTGGAAGGTCTGTTCCAAATACTGGGGCATCACACTCCTCAGCCTCCCCAAAAAGGTCAATGCCAGGGTGCTTGAAAGCAGAGTTCATCTTTGTTGAATCTCAGATTGAAGAACAACGCAGATTTTGTCCTGGTTGCGGAACACTGGACCAGCTCTTTATCCTCTCGAGGTTATTCGGGTGTGTGTGGGGGTTTGCCCATCCAGTCCATATGTGCTTTGTGGACCTGTAGAAGGCATCCAACCAGGTCCCTCAGGGGATCCTGTGGGGGTGCTGTGGGAGTATGGAGTGTCTGGCCCATTGTTGCAAGCCATTCAGTCCCTGTACAACTGCAGTGAGAGCTTAGTCTGTATTGCTAGCAGTACTTCGGACTTGTTTCCTGTGGGTGTTGGACTCAGCCAGGGCTGCCCTTTGTCACTAATTCTATTCATAATTTTTATGGACAGAATTTCTAGGCATAGCCAGGAGGCTGAAGGCTTCCACCTTGGTGGACTTAGAATCTCATCTCTGCTTTTTGTGGATGATGTGGTCCTGTTGGCTTCATCAGGTGGTGGCCTCCAGCTCGCACTGGAGTGGTTTGCAGCTGACCGTGAAGAAGCACGTATGAGAACTAGCACTTCTAAATCTGAGGCCTTGGTCCTCAGATGAAAAATGATGGAGTGTCCACTCCGGGTCAGGAACAACTTGCATCTTACTAGGATGCCTCCCGGTGCCTCTTGGGTAAGGTGTTCTGGACACGTCCTACCAGGAGAAACAAAAAACCCAAATGCTGGCCAAACAGACCCAGGACCATGGCACCAAGAGTGCATTTATCTCTGATAGCAAAACCAAACTATTAGTGTTACAGTGTTGTGAAATAATAGCCCTATTTATGAATTGGACTGGACACAAAGAACATCCTATCCTTGAGAGATGAGAATGATCTCAACCTTTGATAGTTGAAGAATGTGAAACAAAAGATGAAGGGATGAAGAAGGCTCAGATAATGATTTGATGCACGCTCAGTGATCCAGGAAAGAAAACCCCAGAAAGTTGATTCTCTTCATCTGGACACAATGTTTTCAGTGGGAGAAACATTTCATCACTCATCCAAATGACTTCTTCAGACTTTTTTAGTCCCAGACTGAAGAGTCCTGGGATGATAACAGAATGGTGCAACAATAACCAAGTACTTTGTCCTTTTATGGGAGAGATAAGGATACCAGAATCATTTGGTCCAAAAAAAAATCTATATCCATGTACAAAAATCAGCAGGGATCAAAATGTACAATTGCAACAAAAGTGTCAACAGGACCAAGAAAATGATGTTTTGTGTGATTACTCACTTCTTTGATGTTACACCATCACAAACTCCTGAATTCAGTCTGACAGCAAAATACTTCACTGAGTACTAAAATTAAAAGTAAAAAGCACATTTGCAAATGTCTAAATTATAATCATGTTTTAACAATAGGTGTGAACTCAAAAAAGAAAAAAAAGTGGAAGACATATTTCTCTTTTCCCAGGAAAGCACGAGAAAGAGCAACTATGCATTTATTGTCTCACCCAGGGGTATATTTCTGCATGTGGTTTTAGATCACTCACTGACATTTTACTTCCATCATTACAATCCAGATTTGATGCCCCTCATACAGTACGTCGCCACACCACCTAAATCTCAACCCTCCCCATCTCCACGCTGCTGTCTCCAATGTTGGGTAAACAAGGCGGAACCCTTGTCAGTGTGGCTAAGCTGGTGGCTCATGACAGAACGCTGAATGAGTGATTTAAAGTTTCAAGTGAGCAGCTTTCACAGTTAATTAACCTGCTGATGGCTGTGCATGTGTGGAGAGGAGCAAGGGATTCATGGGAGGAAGCCCTCTTCGGTTGCCTTGCCATTTCGAGTTAAGACAGCCGCACACATTACTGTGACACTGGGCCTAAAGTCATCAAGCAGAGCGATCACTCATTTGTTTCTGTGGAATCTGCTTGTTCTGCAAGTTTAGCCTTGTCTTCTCTCTTCACCTTTAAAACAGAAGACAAGGGATCAAACAGGAACATGGCTATCTTTCAACACCAAGCTTATAGAATGTATGAAACATAAGTTGTAAATATGATTTTTAGACCACTGCACATCTAGAGTGCTGTAACGATGTACAGCTTGCCAAAATGTGAAGTCATATCAAGCTGGTAAATAAAAAAGTGTGTATATTTGGACATGATCTCATTAATTACACCGTAAAGTCTGACAAAAAAGGGGAAGAAAAAATTCTCAAGGTCCAACTCAGTAAATGAAAGCCTTTAGCCACTCACTCAAGAAGCTTCCACCGGAACACCAAAAACCCAACAACTACCTACTTAAATGCTTTAAAATGTTAAGCTACATTTAAATCATAATCATAATCCACTGTAAATTTCCAAGCCATTTGCAATTCATTCTGTGGGGTCATGGACTAAATGTGGGCCTGATCTGCCGTGGGTCACAGCAGTTTGAGGAAAAAAACACTCGCACTTTGAATGTGGAGCATTAACAGTCATCAGTGTTCTCACACTCACCGCAGGTTTCTTCAGAAACATGATCTCTGCTGTGCTGAAAGCTGGGTTTTCACCTGTTAGCAGATCAACCACTGGTTTCTCGGGTCACTGTGTATTTTGCTCTGGTTTACCACCCAGGCAGCGTTGCATTTCAGAGGGTGGACAGTGTGTGTGATTCATGCCTCGATAATTACAGTGTGTCCTCTTATTATTAGCAGCTGACTACCGGTGTTCAAACAGATGCTATGTGCCCTAAGAAGGATTTGTGTTTTTCTGTAGATGGACTGTGCCATGAATTCATATTTTGATTGCATTTTGATATGATATTTATAAAGCTAATATTTATCTTGATAAAAGAAAGATTTAAATTTTTCTAGTACCAATACCCCTAAGTGTAAATGGACACTACACTGACAATCTACATAAATGCCGTAATTGTCCTCCAAGATAAAGCTTTCGCATATTCATCTGTGTGGCAATAATGTAAAATCTTCCCTAATTTACATCATCCTTGAGGCAGTGCAACAAAACAATTTCCAAGTGAGGGCAAACGCACTGATGAAACCAAATAAGAACATGTAAGTCATTATTGACTCTTAGCCTTTTTTAACTACTCTCCGAAGGACAGTATAATTGTCTACCCATGAATATAGCTCGCGGTTGTATCAGATTGCTCTTTGATGAGTTCATGTATGTAATCCCAGTAAACTGTACAATCATAGGTTGTACTGATATGAATTAAGGGTAATTGGAATAGCATTTCAAAACTAATTTCTCTTTTGTATCTAATTATTTATGCTCTATTTAATAAGTGCAGTGATTGATAAAATGAACAGGAGATATGTTTCATTAACAACTAGACATATAAAACTGTATAATTTTTTTCATTGCAGTTATGCACTATAAAAGTATAATTTGATTATTAGCTTCCCTGTGTAAAATGCAGAATTAGATAACCTTTTAAACTAGTCAAATATTAAGTGAATTTTGTGCATACTTTTTTTTTCTCTAAAGGGATATAAGAATGCAGAAGAGAATGACACACTGCTGATCTATGGGACTCAATGATGCGGCTCTCTTCCAAGGCACTCTGGGATGCATTTAGGACATGCATGGAGAAAACAATGGCGAGTGTATTACCAGAAAAGATAAATCTATCTCATTAATCCCTTATTCTCCCAGGCTGGGAGATGCATTTAAGGGAACATGCAGAAGCAGTACTGTGTGCTAGGATCTCTCATGCAGATGGCAGAGAGCAGGAAAGGAAATGAGGAGGGGCTGTTGTGTCAATCTGTGCATCATTAGATAGTGCAGTGACGGCAAGAACCAGAGAAGGATTTCCAAGATGTGGCTTTCACAATAAAACGATCAATGATGTCTTGTCAAAGAAAAGATGCTGTATTCCTTCTTCTTTGAAGTGGTGCATTCAAATTAAATGGCTTTTTCAGCACATTATATTTCAATATAAGCAGAGACATATTGATAATTGTATTTTTTTTATCAAGATTTTTGATTGTATCTGATTGTCCTATACTTGGCAACATTTGAAAATTAGTGCCAGTTGTGTTTTTATAATGAATGCAGCCTGTTCTCAGTACAGGGACCTTCAGGATGAAGAGGGTTAAAGTCTAAAGTTCAGCCATGGTATTTATTGATTAGGTTGAAATTTCCCCGGATTTCTGTCTTCTAGTCCACAATTCTGTTGTATCACACAGCTACATGTTCAAATTACCGCCAGTAAATTCGATTGATTTCAGTCAAAAATGACATTGATTTTTACCCATCTGAAATGGCCATGGAGTCCATAAAACAGATAAAGAGGTCATAACAATTTTACCAGCCTGTAGAATTCCACAGAAAGATTTAAGGGGTCATGAAAGCCTGATGGTTAAAAATGAAGCGTGCAAAAGGCCAACAAAATGTACGACGGATGCTGCATTACAAATAGCGCCATATAGGAAGTAGTCGATAACTGAGAAACAAAATGTACTGTTGAGTTTATACGAAATAAAAGCCCAACCATGAAGTATTATTTTAAGATGAACATAGACCCATTTGTTTTACTTAATAGACTGAGGAAAAAGACAAATGAAAGTAGACTTGGCAGTCTGACAGTGGACAGACATGGAGTTTACCACGGACCTTGGTGCCTTGTAAGTGGGCACCTCAGTAATATCTCATGAGGGAGCAGCAAGTTCTATTGATTCATTCCTCATTCAACCATCGTGAGCATATTGCTAAGTTTTAGACTGACGGTTAGTGTATTTCATTTGCTCTCTGTAAGCACACCAATGGGTCCACAAACTGTAGTGCTTGTCTTGTTGACACAAAAAGAACTATTACTAATTTATTTCTCATCTTTCCCCAGTACCTTGTCTCAGGGCCAAGCTGGATTTCAGTCCTGTCAACTTTTTTTTTTTTGCCTGTCAGAATGGAAACGGACACAAAAGTGTTTGTATGCCCTCTTGACGTCTTTAGCCACATAGACTGTGAGAGGCCTTGTGGAGGAAATAGACAGAGTGCGGATTTTAAAGACCCCCCACCTCTTCATGCTTCATATGAGAGTGTGGGATTTGCAGGCCCAAGTAATGCTTCCTTGTCTTTTTCCTCCTGGGACATCATTTACTCCTATAAAGAAAAATGGGAAAGAAAAAGTGATCGGTGGATATAAAAGTCCAGGGTACACATGAAAACAGTTCTCAATCTCAGCAAACATTATTTTCAATCCTGGTCTGGCAATAGGAAAAACAACAAAAAAACAATTCTTTAAAAGTAAATAAATCATGCAATCTTCCAAATCAGTAAAACCTGATGTTTGGTGTTCTGGTTTTCCTTTCACATCAGGCACATCAAAAGTACAGTACGAGGTGTATTTGATTGCTAGAAATGTGTAAAATCTAATTCCACAACAGATTTATTCAGTGCTAAATCAAAACTGAATCAAATGATTATTGCATAAACATCATGGATACTTGTAGAAATATGGGCCTTTCAAGAAAAAAAAAACTTCCATGTTTTTCAGCGCTGATGTCAAAAGCCTAACCATTTCTCTCTCCAATGTATATGTACAGCTAAACCAAATCCACACAATGACATCAGATTATACCTCTCAAAACCATGAAAATAAATATGTCTTTCTGCAGCCTTGGCTTTGAGGTTTGTAAAGTTGGAGGGCTGCGATTTTTCAACATGCATGCACGGTTTTGTCATTATTCCACTGATTTATCTGAAAATAGTGACTTTCTCTGTGTAAACCACTGAAGTACAAATGATAGATTTGTAGAACACGGGGAAGACAGCTCAGCTGAACCATGAAGTGAGTTATGAAACAGAATTTAAATTTCAAGCTAAATGGACATCAGCAGAACAGCTTCTCAAATATGAAGTCTTTGCATGTTTCTGATTGTGCAGCCAGTTTCTACCAGTGACAGAAAGCGATTTTTTAAGTTAATACGCTAAACTCATGAGCATCTGGAGTTGCATTTGATTAATGCAAGTGCAATAATTGTTCCTCCTGGACCTCTGTATTGGTCTTTACTTGTTCCTGACAGAATTATGTGCATCTATAGCTGCTAAAGACTTTTTCATGTCCCGAGCAAGCAGCAAAATCCAGGCCTGAAAACCAAATGTAACGCTAAAGTGCCAAAATCTGGATGAAAAATTGTCGATCACTCACACCCAAACTGTCTTGTCTCTTTGGTCTGTGACAGTCATTTTATTTAATTTAATAAATGTATTTATTCTTTAATAACTCACCAGTTTAAGCATTATTGGGGCTTAAAAAGGATGCCACTGTAGCCAATAGTTGTTTGGTAGCTGTCCACTCATTGGTGTTTTGATGCAGTTATATTTCTTGCAGTGTGGTTATACTAACAGACAATCCAAGAAGTTAAATTCTAGTATTTTACTTTCATGTTACTTAACACTAATTAGCAACAATCCATGTCTTTGTGTTGCACTCTCACAGTTTATGAATGCACCTTGCTATCCAAACTAGCGTTAGCTGAGAGGTTGGTACTTCTATACTTGGTCTAAACATGGTCTAATTCCTGAACTCATTGAACTTTACAGTTCTTCAGAATGTATATGCATACATACTTTGGACCTGAGTAAATGCTCCTTGTATATAAAATATGCAGATGAATCAAATAACAGTTGCCTGTTGCCTGTGATGTGTCCAAACAGAAATGAGCTCTGCCTGAGGGGTGGAGTCCATGTCTCTGCCTCTCTGTCAGATTGTAAGGAACACAGCACCAGGGAACTTTAGAATGAGCTTTTGTTTTGGTCGGTTCTCCTCCTCTAGCTCTCCTGTCATCCTTTGATCATATCAGACTTCTTGCTCTCTTCCTCAGTCTCTGTCTAACCTTATAGGTCTGATGTGAGGGAAGACACATTCGGGACTCTGTCAGGAGAGAGACAAAAGTATCCTACTCACAGCCGTCCATTTCCCCCCACAGGGCAATTTCTGCTGTCACCCCCGAGCTCCATCCTCCTCAAGACCCTTACTCAGGTGACAGGAGGTATGAAAACACTCAGGATTATTCCCACTCACAAGAAGGCACTTCCAACATGGGCCTATATTAGTCCCCCTCCATGCACCATCTGTGGCATCCTTCTAAGACCTGGGTCCACACCTGTGGATATTATTCCATGCAGCTGTCAAGGGGTGTCAAAACTTGCCAATCCTCTATGAAGACTGGACCATTTTTGGAATGAAGAAAATTTCTAGAGGTTTATTGTTGCATTAACATCTTTAGTCCATTACCACAGATGGCTAAACCACCCAGGTGCTTGTCTTGTCATTGTTATTTGAAATTATTTAAAATATGAAGAGAAGGGTAAATTTAAACATGGCAAATTTGCTTGGGAAGTTGCAATTTTACATATAAAAGTTAACAATGAGCCATTATGCCGGCTCTTTGTCTTATTCCTCTTATTCATTTTAGGCACTGCATTGATTTTTGTATTTACTCTGGCTCTGCTCATACATCTCTCCCACTCTTGTGTTCCCCCCCAAGCCTGGTCCAAACACAAGTGTCAGCCCTCTGCTATACATTTGGTGCTGCTGCCCAGCTTAAAATGCCCCAAACTCTGTCAATAATATTGATGTAATCCACGGGCATTTTTGAGTGATCCTGCTGTCACAGAGACATAATGACAGGCAGTGGAGGCCTGATTGGATCTCTACTACAGCAAGGTTGGCCGGCGCACAGGCAGGCATTGATAAAGTGTCACAGACTTCAGTGCTTTGATTAGCCCTTCGACTAATGCCATGCTAAGCAGAAACATTACTCTGCCCCGCTAGCTATACAGCTAGAGGAAGGGGAGGGCTGACTGAGGGAACGGGAGAAAATATACTCTACAGGGAAATTAACCAATGCGGATGAAATGGTGTACCAAGGAAATTCTTGGATAAATTAACAACGCAATTACATTACATGACACACTGCAAGATGGATGAGGAAAACTTGGCTGGTATTATGTTCTGTTTTCCAAATTGCAATTTATTTGAGGGCTCTAATGGATGCCGTATTAAAACATCTTGGGCTGCGGTCAGATTTCATTGTGTGTCACCCAGATGTGATTGATGACCTTCTCTTCCACGCCCCTCGACCCCTCCCCACTCACCCACCCACCCACATCCTTTCTTGCAACCCTTTAGTTCTCCC
>VUQJ01001023.1:3028-28712 GCA_015108635.1 Andinoacara biseriatus
TGTTCCGAGTAAAACCTGCTGGGACTTGGAATTCATCGGCAGCCTGTGATTGGCTGATGATGTGGTGGAATGATGGTGCTAGGATCATGAAGTGGCCGTCGTGATTGGCTGGTGCAGACACACAAATACTAGGGTGCATGAAGGAGGCATGCACACTCAAACACACAAACACACACACAATCATGCATGTATGTATGCACAAGTCAGAGAAATGCTAAAATTAACACAATGTGTATGCATTTTTACAGAATAGCAGCGATATAACCACATTTGTAGGAGCAACTAGATAACTGCACAAGTGCTCTTAATTTAAATTTGCGTGTGCACACACAAGTACACAGCGTGTCTTACAAAACTTCCCTAAAAGCAGGGATTGAGACCAAAAGGAACAAGATGGAAAGCAAGAGGGGGAGTAAGAGAGCATTTCTTACCCCACCACCTCCCAGTTTCTAAATGAATCATTCTGGCACCGTCTAGTTTACTAATGAGGCTTGGAGGAATGCTGTTTATCAGAACAGGACCCTCTGGCTTCTATTCTAATGGAAATTTGGTGATACATTACCAGCCCGAATCACAGTAAACCCCCCATCCGCCCTTCCTCCATGTGAGTGAGTGAGAGGTTTGACAGCCGGGTAGTGCAATGGCAGCGACTTTTACAAAGCTAAGAGTGATGTGACCCATCACTTTTAACAGAGGCTGTGTAGTCTGATGGTGATGATGAAGATGAGGGCCCCTGACTAAATAAAGTCTTTAGCCTGTTCATTTGTTGTTGTGATCAGGCTTTGTGTGTTTTGTTTGGACTCTGGCATAGTGTGTTTGTGGGTGTGTGTGTGTACAATGCAGTTACAAAACTTTACAGATGAAAGTTAGCAAGTTTGCTAATTCAATGTAAGCGACTAAAACTGGTGACGCTAACTACCAGCAGCAGTTTTTTTTTTTTTTGTTTTTTAGCCTCCCTGTCAGGTGGTTCATTCAGAGTCACCAGAAGATCAACCCGACACACTTTCTCAGGCACGTGAAATGTCACCTTGGCCCAGCCTCTATCTTACTGTGAGGAGGTTGCATGTTCTCCCCGTGTCTGCATGGGTTCTCCCCGGGTACTCCGGTTTCCTCCCACAGTGCAAAGAGATGCACTTACTGGGGTTAGGTTAATTGGCTGGTCTAAATTGCCCATTGTGAGTGTGAATGGTTGTCTCTGACTCTGTGTTGGCGACAGGCTGGCGACCTGTCCAGGGTGTTCCCTGCCTCTTGCCCTATGTCAGCTGGGATAGGCTCCAGCCCTCCGTGACCCAGAAAAGGATAAGAATGGATGGAAGGATGGATAGATGGACATTCCTGCTTCACAGATAATGTACTTCTGTCACTCTGAGCTCAGCATTACCTACAGCCAAAGAGCCAAAGGCATGTTTTTGTGAGGTTTTCACAGCGGTTGGTCTAATCAGTTCTTAGTGTAAACCTGTTCAACCTGCAGTTTAGTATTATGGATTCACTCAGAACCACTGACAGGATTGTTGGTGGAGTTGTCCTGTTACACCTGTAAGCCGCTTCATTAGAAAACTGATGGGACAAAACAGACATTAAACCTGCAAAAGCTCGAGGTCACTTTTTCTATTGCACTTTGTATTTCATTTCATGACTTTGAAGTTTTAAGAGAAACTGGAAACATGGGAGGAAACGAGGGCTCTATGACACACCCACGGACTAGGAACTGGAAGCTGTGACCAGCTGCAAATGTATTTTCTCAATTTTCAGCTGGGCAATGCTAAAACTGAAATAACTCAGGCCCCTGAATTATTATCTTATCATGAGATCCATGAGATAAATGTGCCCTTATTTGGAATCTAAGCTAATGTTTGAGTTTAGTGTAAGTACACATAATTTTGATTTTTATCAAATGACCATGTAATTGACAATGCTAGGAAAGGTGACTTTTGCATTTGAAATCATACTATAAATCTGCTATATTCAATCTGCTATAAAAGCAAGAGACAAAACATGCAGATAATTAAAAGAGAAGAATTCTGGCTTTTGGTCAGGAATTAATTTCTGTGGGTGTCTGATAATTATTTATAAGTTGTGCATTCTTGTGTGTATCTCTTTCACTTTGCTCTTGCATTTGCGTATCAATAACCACTCTCTTCCTGCACTGTAAGGTGACCATCGACTTGGAGCTGCACGTCAACAAGAGTGTTAAGCTGAAACCTTCCAGAGGACCGGTTGTACATTATGACGTCTTCCTCTGCAGGGTGCCCAACAGCAAACCGTACATCACAAATGGGCCAAGCGCTAGGACCGTTAATGGGCCCAGCAAAGCTAAGAGCCGAGTTCTACGGTGGGAGGACGACCTGTACCCACCTTCTGCTGCTTGTTCTATCTGCAATCCCATCAGTGCGTCCTCGCTGCCAGCCTCCATGATCAATGAGCTACAGGGGTGCAGACCACGGACACGTAACTCCTGCAACCCCTGACAAACCGCCCGTCTCACTGTCCTGGCTGTCATCTTGAAAGTGGTTCTGTGAATGTACATGTAGCGTGTCGCTAGAGTTTATGGAAATCTCTCACTCAGAGAAATTGAAATTTCGGATTTGCTTCCAAGTTTTGTCATGTGGGTCCGGTCGGATCATAAAGTAAAGGTGGGTGACAAACTGTGGATTTCCAAAAATTTTTACCTCTAAATTTAAAGAAGAGCTAAATGTTTGGTGTCTTCTGAAAAGGAGCAGAGAGGTTTTGGACATATATTAGATTATATGCAGCTCTGATTTAAAATAAAAAAAAACTATTTTTGGTATTTTTTCAGATATGTTTACATTGTTTAAAAACAATAATACTAACATAATAGCTTATTTAGATAATGTCCATGCAAACGTGTGATTACAAAGTCATTGCATAAGCAGATAAAAAACATTATTTGTCTAAATCAGCAAAATAAACTTGTATATACATTTAAAAAGTCTCTTTATTTAACTTCAAAGTTTACAGTTACAATGTGCTACTTGCTGTTTTCCTCTGGAGCACTTCAGGGACTGTGGGAAATCCGACTGGTGACCTTTTGATGGTCTCTAACCACAAAGGCTGCTGACAACCTTCACAGAGACAGAAACATTATTTATTTATTTTTTTTGTATTTGTGTCTCTGCACAAACAGATTTACCAGATCGAATGGCCAGTTCACCAAGTCAGTAAAATCGTATTTGATTTTTCTACATTTCTCTTTTCACGCGACACAACGTTGGTACTGAAGATCGTTGTGGTTCAACATGCATGCGTGTGCACATGTGTCGAATTATGTGATGCTTTATTGATCTTGCAGAGAGACAAAACAGAAGCATGTTAGTTGGCTTGAGTTTCAGTTTTGACGAGTAATTACTGGATGTAATATTTTCATTCTAATTTGTATCCTGCTGATTATTTAAGTGGTTAAGATTGTGGGTTTTTATAGTCAAAGAACTGGTGAAAAAAAAAACTTTAAAGACATCCACTGAAAGGAAATTGCTTTAACTGATAACTGATAAACTGATAAGTGTGTGTGTAACTTTATAATTATTTTAAAGCTACACTAATCGATATTTGATTTTAAAAAAAGAAAAGATAAACATGTGTAATGTTAAAGGTGCTGCCCGCAGTTAGGAAGCCATCATCTATTATCCCTCTACGCTTTCAGAGTTTTCATAGTATCTGTAAGCTCCGTGTTTTGTTTCCCTCCCTGCAGCTTCACTGTCTCACTGCTCTCATTACAACATTTTTGGCCACAGCATGCAGCTGCTGCCAAAGAGAAAAGCTCAGCTGAACCAGTTTTAAAAGGACCAGAAAAACAGGCCTCTAACTCGTGAATAAAGCGAAGCATTTTTGCAGCTGGAAAAAGAAACAGACAGGTGACAAATTACAAGAAAAACTGAACCCTCGAACCCCTTTAATGATGGTGTCTGGGGGGCTATATAATTCCGTTGAGGGGTATTTTATTGCCATGGCTCGTGCCATTGCAAATCAATACAAAAATGTTTTCGGTGATCCCCTTTATTCTATCATTAAATGAATACTTCTATCATGAAGGACTGCCACCATCCACATGGCACAAAGGGTCACTGAACTGTGAAAATGATATGGATCACATGCAGTCACTGACATGTCAGACAGCGTTCTCCACCACTACTATCAAAACACCAAGCCAGGGAATACATACTGGAAAACCTGTGCTCATCCCTCCAGTGGAGACCCTTGACTTGAAAGCCCAAACCCACCGAGGACTAAGCTTCGTCAGATGCCCGGACCACCTCAACTGCCTCCTTTCACTGTGAAGGAGCAGCAGCTCTTCTCTGAGCCTCTCTTGCATGATTGCACTCTTCACCCTATCTCAAAGGGAGAGGCCAGCCACCCTTTGGTGAAAGCTCATCCTATTATATCCTCAGTTGAAGTCAGTAGTGCTCCCCTTGGCTGTTGGTACCCATCAGCTGCCTCAGAAGTCCCATAGGTTAACCAAGCTCAGTAGGACTCCTTCTTCATGGCTTCCTTCAGCTGTCTATCACCACTGCCACCAACCACCCACCTGATCCAACTCACCACCAGGTGGGGATCAGTTAACAGCTGAGCTCCTCTCTTGATCTCAGTGTCCAGAACATACAGCTGCAGATCTGACAATATAATTATATAATCGATCATCAATCTGCTCTGGTGCACTTATGGACATCCTTATGTTCAAACATGGTGTTCGTTATGGACAAGCTGTGGTTTCCACCACAGTCCAATAACAGAACACCACTTGGGTTCAGATCAAGCAGGCAATCACGCCCCTCCAGGTCTCTCTGTCGCCACCCATGTGAGCACTGAAGTCTCCCAGTAGGACAAGGGCGTCACTGGATGGAGCACCCTGGAGTGACTCCCTGAAGGCTGGGTACTCTGAACTGTTGTTCAGCGCATAACACAAACCTGTCTTTGTCAATGCACAGGCAGCAAGAGAAAAGGATTCCTACCTCAGCCGGCCGCCTGTAACTGAGGGCAACTTTAGACTGAAACAAAGTCCAGCCCCTCTCCAAGAGACTGGTTCCAGAGCCCAGGCTGTGGGTTGAGGTAAGCCCGACTATATCCAGCTGGTATGGCTCAACCTCATGCTCAGGCTCCTTCCCCACCACAGAGGTGCCTGGCTTCAGGGTGGGCCCCCGGTAATCCTAACCCAGGCAGGGTAAACAATTGCCTTAATCGTCCTCACATAACAGTCATCTGAACTACTCTTCGTCTGGCCCCTCACCCAGGACCAATTTGCCTTGGGAGACCCTACCGGGGGCAAAAGCCTCCAGACAATAGGGATCCCTGGGATCCCTGGGACACACAAACCCCTCCACCACGATAAGGGAGAGGAGGACACAACCATAAATACGTGCTAATATGCCTCCACATTTCTGCTGGCTATGTAAATCTCATCTACAATACTTTCAGGTAGTCAGGAAATAAAATAAGGAAATAAGTAATAGACTAAAATCAACTAATCACAATCAGTCAGGTCAGGAGCTGTTTGCTTTTTCTGTAAGTTTTATATCTACTATGATTTTAGGAGGGTCATCATAGAGTTTCATTGCATTGACTGTCGTGATCTCTTTGATGTTGAGCTTTATACGAGCTGCACAGTGCCACCTGCTGGTTGGAAAAATGTCCAGCGGCTATATTTTTATTTCCGAGTTTAACTAGACTGAGCTGTTTGCTTGAAGCATGACTGTAAGATGGATGACTTGATATGCACAAGACAGATTTTTTTTTGTAATCAGGTTTTCTGCATTTCAACACAAACCTTTCCTCAAATTTGAATGGCAACATCATGTATAACAAGAAAACTGCAAGTTTGACAAGGAAGCATCAGTCTACTGATGTTGAAACTTCTGAAATTTCCAATGCTTGTAAATCCAGGACAGCCCAGAGGTTAGTGAGTATTTGCTCTGAAATACTTCACCATGAACAGCATCTGTGCTACAGTTTAAACTGAGGAAAAGGCCAACATAAAATAAAAATAACAAAGTAAGATGAGTTGCGTAAGGGGTGTGCAGTGACTATACCTCAGAGAGTAATGGTACAACTCTTCAGGTAAATACTTCTTGGTAGTTGTGCGTGTGTTATGTGTATGTCATGTCTGACAAAAAAATTATAATAAATCCAAAGTTAAATGTTTTGTATGTTGAGTTGGACACAGTTTTGTGGAGGGGAAAAATTCTGCAGGTTATCCTATAGCATTTTCCCTGAAATTAGATTTACTTCTTATTAAATAGTAAACCAAGATTTGTTACAATGAAAGGAATGTTACAGTGTGGTTGACATTCAAGTGGCACAAAAGTTTGCAAAGTGCAAAAAAAAATGCAAAATGCAACTTTAAAAATGCATAACCTTAAATGTTTTACCACAATTTTACTTTTGTTGCTTAGTATTATTATTTAAAGGCCACTCTTGAATCATATGTAAGTGCTATACATGGATCAATGTAAAGAAAAATGCTTGAGAAAGAAAATAGTACCACCAGCATGTGGCGCTGCTTGCACACGAAACAAAGACGGGGACAGCGAAGAAGCTGCCATGCGCTTACAAAGATTGTCTATCAAGACGATACACACTCTGCATATGCACGCTTTCCGCTCTGCTAGTCTGTGATGATTAGTTACAAAAAAATCACATGTAGATTTTATTTAAGATTTTTGTTTACTAAAACTCTAATACAATGTGTCAAAAGAATATTTGCTTTTTAAAAGGAAAGTGGTTGAAAAAAATTCCCCCGATAATAGTTTAGAGTGAGACCTCGTCTTTGGTTTAAACATCCTGGCGTTACTAGCAAACAGAAAGGGAAGCTTTGTAATTTTTAGCGATTCTGATAAAAACTGAATCAGAAGTCTTCAATTTTATTCCTTGTATATACAGTACAGACAGTTCTGTTTATTTCTGCTAACATCTTCTGTTGTGTAATCTCGGTTCATCTCACTACAAACAGTTTAGCGTTTGTTCTGCACAGTTAGCTTAGCTTCTAAGGTCAGCTATGTTTACAGAGCTCAACAGCATCCTGAACGCCGCTCCCGACAGCTTCACACGGGTGAGGATGCTGCATTATCAGTCTCGTTTGAAACACACTGCAAATTAAACAGCGTTATTAAATGTCATGTTTACAATGTCTCAACCTACAGGGGGAATTTATCTTAGTGTCTGACACTCAGAGTGATGCCTCTTTCCTCATTCACCACTTCCTTTCTTTCTACCTGCGAGGTGAGGTGTAACGCCTGTCGCTGAGATATGTGTGTGTGTTTCTCTTTAACAGCTAATGTGTTTTATCTGTTCCTCTGTTTTCTGACTTTTAGCGCGATGCAAAGTGTGTTTTGTGGGTCTGGTGCAGTCCTTCAGTCACTACAGCGCAATCGGTCAAAGATTGGTGAGTGCCAGCTTTTATTTTTCGCAAGTAATCAGCCACAACATCGAAACCACTGGCAGGTGAGAGGAGAAACACTGATCAACTAGCATGTGAGAGCTGGTCGATATTTCAAGAAAATACGTGATAACAATATTTCTGAAAGAAATACTTAATGTTTGGTGCTTGCAGGCAGCAGCCTTTATAAGTGTAAGTAAAAAAGGGCATTTCCCATCCTTCTGCTCCAATGAGCCACTGTCACTGATGACACACTATCTAATTTGAAGTGTGAAGTGCCGCACTCCACATTATCCTGGTTCTAGATAACACTGGAAGCCCCAACTGGCCAGAAGTGTTTTAACTTCACAAGTGGTTCCTGTACAGTATCAGGTGGTTTTAATGTTGTGGCTGATCCGTGTGAATTTAAAACACACTTAAAGATATTGGTATCTTAAATATTTTCTAGCTCTAGTATAATTTTACATCTATTACTGAGTTTCAGATGGACACAGGATAAAAGCCTAAAAATAATGTGGGTTACAGTGACTCTCTCAAAAAGGAAGAACTTTGTTTTGTGTGTGAATTGTGTGTTCTCAGGGTGTGAATTTAACACAAGCAAAGGACAAAGGTCAGCTGCTTTTCCTTGAGGGACTGAAGGAGTCACTTTCTATTTTAATCCCTCAAGAAGCCACAGCAGAAAGTCAAGCCATGGACTTCCTCAGGTATAATTGCTGTTTTTGATCATTATATAGCTTTTCTCATGTAATTAATATTAACCTCTGCACACAATTATGTGTTTGTCACAACAGTGTAACATTATATGTTTTGAAAATCAAAGTATTAAAAGAACCAACCCTGTATTAATTAACACAACTGACTTTATGACTAATCTGACACCATCTCTATCCCCCTTTGCCCTCAGGGATCCTACTATTGGCCTGCGGAGTCTGTATGAGTTTGTCCGGTCCAGTGTGAGCAGTCCTGGTGGTGGGGAGGAAGGGACGGAGGAGTGGGGCCCCCCTGTCTTGCTGGTGGATGATGTCAGCGTGCTGTTGAGTCTGGGAGTCAGTGCTGGAGCCGTGTTGGACTTCAGCCACTACTGCAGAGCCACAGTCTGCTCCCAGCTACAGGTTAGACTTAAATATCCTTTCGGTAAAAGTCCTCTGCTTAATCAATTTATGTATTTTCAATAAATATGTTACTAAGAAATTAATGATAAATTGATCCTAGAAAAGCTCTTATAAACATGACCTCACCGCAGGGGAACATGGTGATGCTGGTACGCTGTCTTGGGGAAGAAGTGGAGGACGATGAAAGCGCTGAAGGATCAGAGTGGCTCCTGAAAGGCCTGACTCACCAGTGCAGCCTCACTCTTAATGTACAGGGCCTCCCAACTGGCTACTGCAGGGACATACACGGTCAGGTATGTCTGAATGTCTATGCAGATTTTTCTGATTCAGATTGCAAATACCAGAGACACGGGTCTGCTCATAATCCCAGTGTTTTAGAGCATGTCATGAGTCTCAAAAGAAAAAAGTTTCAGTTAACGGCTCAAAATCAATTTAATTTGTTTTGTGTGTCACAGAATTACATGCAAATATTTAAATGGAAGGAGGGCAAAAAATGACCGTTTTGGCATCATTGTCATTGCTGAATAGTTTTCTGTCGATTGATAATTTGATTACTTTCACTTCAGCTGTATTTGATCATAGAAAAAAAATGCATGTAGTATTTATTTCTTGTCTGTACACTGTATAGAGTTTAGCACAAGGTGCATTCTTGTTTTTCAGGTGGAGGTTTGTTGGAGGAGGAGACAAGGTGATGGGCAGCATACGCAGAAGAAACTTTTTCAGTACAAGGTCCACGATAAAGGAGCGTCCTTCTTTGCTCCTGGGACATCCAGTGCTGTTCTCTAGTTACACATTTGCACAGATTTAGTCTCTTTTAAACAACAACAACAACTGACCAACCGATGTAGCATCTTAATGTTGCACAATATCGCAAAAGATGCCAGAATGGTTAGTGAATGGAACACGGCTGGTCACTGGTGTCAGCAAAACCCAATCTGGAGCCCAGACCGTGTGAAGGAGGGACTTTGATAATACTGTTCCAGACCTCTGACTCATATTGTTGTTACACCAGGCTGACTCATAATGTTGTCAGTATTTGGTTGATTTTAGTGGACGACTCAACAAAATACTCCGATCGCAGGTTTGCTGGTGTTTTGAGAGAATCTCGTGAATTATTATTAAAATGATTGTCACTTCACAGAACTGTCTTCTGGAGCCGCATTGCCGATGGACGCTAATACAATTATTTCAGGGCATCTTATGTTGCAAGGTAAACGGACAGATAAGATATTATGCAGAGAAACCCAACCCTTCCTTGTGAGCAAGCACTTGAAATTAAGGAGAAAAAAAAAGTCACTTTTAACAGGAAAAGTTCTCTCATTGAAACAAAATTGGAACTTGTTGGGATAATATGAAACTGTTTATTCTATTAGATATGATATGGTCACTCAGGACTGTAAAAGGAAGGATAAGGATTTAACAGAATCAATAAAGAGAAGACTGGAGAATTAGGTTCCTAGCTTTGTTCCTAACAGTGCTCTTGCTTCAGCATTTTGGATCAGCTGGAGGCTCTTCAAAGGTATCAGGACATCCTGATAAGAATGCTTCTTACATCTGCTCCCTTTAGGAGTCCCCACAGCAGATCATCAGCCTCTGTCTCACCTCATCTCTAGCATCCTCTGTCCTACCAACTCTCTGCATGTTCTCCTTTAATATATCCCAAAAACATCTCTGTGGTTTTCCTGTTTTCCTCCTGTCTGGCAGCTCTATATTCGACATCCTTTGCCCAACTCTCCCTCCTCTGCACATGTTCAAACCATCTCTGCCTTGCTTCTTTAACTTTGTCTTCAGAATGCTCAACCTGAGCTGGCACTCAACTCTGCCACCTCCAGCTTGGTCTCCAGGTCTCACTATAAGCATTACAATAATGCAGCCTTGAAGCTACAAACACAGATTAGTTTTGCAGCTTAAGATAAAACTTTAATGAGCCCGCAATGGGGAAGTTTGTGTATTACAGCAGCTCAAGTGCAGAGAAGAACAGAATGAGAGCAGCAGTTAAAGATAAAACAAAATGGAATAAAGTAAAAAATATAGATATCAATGAGAAAAAAAATACTATATACATTTGTAGCAGGTAAATCTATATACAGCATACACAGGCATTATGAGTGGAGGGAGTATAAGGTGCACTGTATGCATAAAGTGATTGCAGTGGAGGTAAAGTGTCCAAGTGATTCATGACATCATGATGCCTTCACTCTGAGAAAAAGAAAAGAAAAAAAATTATATAAAATTTTTAAACCTGTGATACAGTGAAGCTGCAATAAGTGAACCGCGATAAAGTGAGGATCGACTGTAAACCTTTACTGTTTCCAGAGGTATTAGGAGTGTAAGTAGCAGCCAGGTGCTGTTAATCAAATGCACTTGATTAAGTGATCATCAGCGAGTGTGAGTTCCTCTATAAAAGCTGAAGCTTTGGTAGTTTGCAGGTCTGAAGGGTTCAGGTGTGTGTTAACAAAGACACAACTGTGAGCACAGTGGTGGAGCGCTGATGATTTGGGCTTATTTTGCACCACCATGATCAGGCTACCTTGCAGTCATTGAGTCAACCATAAACTGCTTTACCAAAGTATTCTAGAGTTGTTTTATGTATATATAGAGACGACGTTTATTTATATTTAAATAAATGTCAATGTGTCCACTAGATGCCGCCTTATCTTCACTGCAAAGCACATAGGGTGAGAGGTCGAAGTGGAAAGGTTTTATTGGGATTTAACAGCCAGCAAATGCTGAGATGGTGTTCCTGCATGTCAGCGTCTGATGGGAGGCACATGCGTTAGCCTTTAGTAAAATTTTGAAACGAAGGATTAAAACCCAGGAGGACAGCATCATCGCCGGTAACACCATCATTTGGGGATCTTTGAAATAAATTTGAACAGGCAAGTTCAACTGCGCACCGCTAGCGTTAGCTACGAAACTTAGCTTCGCGAAAGTGTAAAGCATTGGAGCTGCTGAATTTGTTAAATCTCTTCGTCATGTTGGTTTCTTGTCTTTATGAATTTAGCAGCGAGGTTGCAGCCTTCGGGATCGGATGCACTCATCGTTTAAGTCTGATACCATTACACATGGACCCGGGGCTGTAACGACGTGCTAACTCGAAGCGTGCTAACTGTGGTATTACTTTATTTTTGCACTGTTGTTGGAAGCAGGCTATCATTGTTTACAAGTGACAGCTGTGTTAATTGAAGTTTGTTAAATGTCCCAATTTTTGGTTTCTTTTTAAAAACTAAAATCTATATGGGGACCCGGGTTTATTTACAGCTAACAAGGCTAATTGTTTGCTAGCAATATTAGTGCTTAGCTTTGTCATCACAAGTTGTCTTCTGATACGGAGTAAATGAAACATCAGAACAATATAACATAATTGCATGGTCAGCCTCTGTTTTCTACGATTATCTTTAAAAGTGTTTATCTTTAAGTGTTATTTAGTAAACCTTGGCGAGGTAGCCGCTAACTGTTTTTAGTTATGTCATTTTAGCAATAAAACAAGATTAAGTAATAGAGCATATAAACCCATCAGGGCAAACAGCGATATTTATTTGTATTCTCTGGGTTTTTAATTTATATGTAAACTTAGTAGATAATTGAGCTAGTTGAGTGGTTTCTTGTCGCTCAGTTGCCCGTCTGTTGTGAGCAGAGTTTCATTAATTTCGTTGCTCTGCCCATCCCTGGTCCTGCTTTTGGTAGGTACCGTGATTACTGGAGGTGATGTTGCTACAGGGTTGCGTCAGCTCAACGCGCCTTGCAAGTGTTCACTACCTTGCGATATCTATTCCACAATTCCGGCTGCTTTAATATACGTTGGAGTGTAAAGGTGGTTTTAGGAAATAATTCAATACATGTGCAACAATTATTTCAAGTATAAAACTGCATGAACAGCTGTATTTTGAAAGGGGGTAATTCAAAGAAAGCAGACCCCCTATTGCACACCATCTGTTATTTAAATGTGGTTACTCATTGACAAGACATTACCCTCTTTTCTCATCAGCACTGGCTGTAACAGCACTAATGATCCTCAGTTATCAGAGGCGCATGCTTCAGCATTATGCAACTGTGTCACTGAATTTTGATGCAATTATGCCACAAAGAATGGACACAGCTTAAAGCTCGCTAGAATGTTTGTGGGTATTTGGCATGGCTCTTGGATTTGCAGCAGTCTATGAGGAGATATTGTTTCAGGAATATAAATTCATAGCAGGATTATGGCTGTGGAGTCTATAAACCCTGGGGATGCCTTCAAGTTGGGCATTTTAGGAAGTATTGAAAAGAGGTAAGCTTTGCTTTTTTTTTTTTATTTTATTGAGAACTTTTATTCATTAAACGTCATGCACCGTTTTTCTCATAGAAGTAGGGTTGTAAGCTATGTGCTTTTTAAAAGCTAACATTGATCTTAATCTGAAAGGCATCTAATTGCACTACAGAGATCCACAATGATTTCCTTAGCTGAATTTGCACATGGCAATGTGTAATGCTGCCTGTCATATCTGTAGCTGTGTTTCATGAGTAACCGTGCTGGTTTCTCATGTGAGATGCATATAGGCTGTTCTTTGTTAGATTATTTGCTTAGCACATACAAAGGTACAGGGCTAGTCATTCAGCTCAGACATTTTCCATGCCTTAGTCAGAAAATATTATTTGTGGTATGTTGGGTTTAAGCAGAAATGTGGGGTTTTTTTTGTTTTTTTTTTTTTATTTCGCCCAACCACAGTAGATGGCGTTTCCCAACAAACACTATCCTGTTATGCACAATAAGATTTCCTAACAATTTCTGGTCACTTGACAAAAATGGCTGAAGAGAACAGAAACTCACCAGCCTAAGACTACTTCTTAACAACACTTGACCTGTGACTGGTGTTAATTTATCTGCCCTAGTTGTTGAGTTTAACTTGTCAAGCCTCCTTCAAATGTGCCATGCTTTTGAGATGTGACCATCTTGGCTTGCTGTAAACTGGCATAATAGTTTGTTGGCTGGCTTTGGCCAGAGGAGGAGGGAGATCGTGGGGGATGACCACAGGGCCTGAGCCCTGCTGGTTGAGTTTCCGATCAGCTCAATCCCGGATTAGTTCACTGACGGAGATGGTGCTGAGCCTTTGCCAAATCGGGCCTTACAGCTACACCCACATAACCCTGCTGGACAAACAATTGAGAGATGTAGGCATTCATTGAAATATTTCCCTGACAAGTGAACTGGGACCAGGATCGGGTTGAGAGTCGGCACTCCTTAGAGAGTAGAAAGTTATTACTTTAAAACCTGCTTTTAACATTTGCTGTACCCATTGTGCAAGGTTACTGGGACATTGCTGTGTTTACTGTATGGAGTATTTATAACAGCAGATCAAGGGACTCCTGAGGCGAATTCCTCCCGGGGAATGTTTCCGCTGTTCTCGGGGGGACAAGCGGAGCAGTTGCACACTCTTTCTGAGTCAAGAAGGGAGCGCTATGTCAACCACAAAGTGCACATAAAGCTAAAAAAACCCAGAGCTGCTGCTTTCAGGGGACGCAAGCAGTTGCAAGCTGGGGAGATAAACTGGTCTTCAATTAGCAGGTATGTTCTTAGAACAGTACAAGGCCAATGGCAATGTTTGGTTAACAGATTTATACTGTTTATTGACATGATGTGAGAAGCTGAGGTGAGAGACATTTGATTAAGATACTGAACAAAGCCAGCTGCCAAATGTGTGGCAGGAAAGCCAGTTAGATATTGTAATAGAGCAGTGTTTACGCTGATAGGCGGCTCTGGACCCTTCTGCTGAGTAAACGGTGAGACAAGGGCTGAGATTGGACAGAAAAGTCAACAGGAGATTGAGGTTTTATTTGGAGGCTGGTGCGGTGATTGTGTTTGATGTGATGTGAGCCACCTTTAAGTTAAAGATTTCATACAATTTTTCCACTCCTGTTGACATTAGTGTTCAAGCACAGAGACTTGTTGGTGGGTCAAGTTGGAAGAGTCAGATGCTGAATTATTTAATATGCTTCAAATTAGTCTGTGGAAGTTCAACATTTAATATCATTTTACTTTATTCCATTGGACAAATTTATGATTTTAACATTACATTTTAAATACAGATGGTCGGTTTAGAAAATAACCAGATCAGTTGTCGGTTTCTTTTAGCTGTAGTGTCATTCAAACCGTATTGTGTATCTGCCATATCTGCTCACAAATGATGATCAGAGTTGTCTAAATGTTCAGTCACTGGTACTCATTAGCATCACTGAGGATACAGGACTCCTGTGTTCAGAGTTCCAGTGCTTCCTGTTATAGGAAAAACATTTGGTTCCTTCTGTTCATAGCTGTGGAAATATTAGGACTGCTGGTAAGAAGCAGCAGGCAGATATGATTTCCAATTGCAGTGATATGAAAATGATACATTCATGAATTCATCTTCAGTACATCTGTGGTTTGCGTAAACATTTTTGAGCACCTGTAATTACTTGCATATATATGTATTATTGTTATCATTAATATTTGTGGTTAAACTTTACTACTTTCCATTCTGATTATATTATCCCTCCCCTCTGTGCTTTTCATGGAATGTGGAGGTTGTTGTTTTCCCAAGGTGTGATCAGTAAAGCGTGTACGTTTGACTGTTCTGCCAGAGTTGGATGTTTTCCACTGTGGGGAATGTGCCCACACCTTTTTTGGCTGCTGAATGAGTTGTGTGTCTAAGTGCTGCGCAGCATGTGACCACCGTACCACCGTCTGAAAGAAGAAGGAAAAAAAAAAACACACTGTGCCTTTAGTCAGCAGCAAAAATGCCAGCACAAGATGTGTGTAACAAATTAGTTTTCCAGGACAGAGCTTCCCAGCAACAGAGCTGGCCTCTGTTTGTGTGTTAGTCTGTGGAGATGGACTACAAGATGTGACCTGAGAGAGAGAGATGACAATATCTGTAAAAATGTGTCCCTGTGCTGCTGTTTTGTTTTACGTGTTTACATCTAGACAGCAATCCGATAACTGTCAGTTATTTAAAAAAAACATGGAATGTGTTACTTTAGCAATAAAAATGTTTTTAAAAAGTTCAGTACCTGGATAGAAACCTTTATATTATTAGACAGATTCTATCCAGTGTCAGCAGTTTTAGCATTTAAAAAGTGTAATGACCTGTTTTTTGTAGAAGATTCTTTTCTGTGTCATGGATGAAAATATATAAGACAAACAAAGCATTTGAGAATTTTACTTTCAGGTTAGGGCTTTATAAATAGGTCTGAAAATGGTCCAGTACCAGAAGTTTAGACACACCTTCTCATTCAATGTTTTTATTAAATTTTTTTCCTAAATTGTAAATTAATACCGAAGTCATCCAGACTATGAATGAACGCATAAGGAATCATGTAGTAAACTTCAAAGTGTTAAACAAACCAAAATATATTTTAGATTCTTCAAAGTGGGCACCTCTGGCTTTGATCACAGCTTTCCACACTTGGCATTCTCTCAGTCAGCTTCCTGTAATCACCAGAAATGGTTTTCCAGCAGTCCTGAAGGAGTTCCCAGACGTGCTGAGCACTTGTTGGCTGCTTTGCCTTCAGTCTGCGGTCCAGCTCATCCCAAACCGTCTCAGTTGGGTTTAGATCAGGTGATTGTGGAGCCCAGGTCATCTGACGGGGTCATTGTCCTGCTGAAAAACAAATGATGGTCCCACTAAGCACAAACCAGATGGGATGTTGCTGCAGAATGCTGTGGTAGCCGTGCTGGTTAAGTTTGCCTTGGATTTAGAATAAATCCCCAGCAAAGCACCCTCATGCCATCACACTTCCTCCTCCATACTTCACAGTGGGAACTACACATGTAGGAACTATCCGCTCACCTTTCCTGCATCCCACAAAGACATGGTGTTTGGAACCATAAATCTCAAGTTTGGACCAAAGGACACATTTCTGCTGGTCTGATGTCCGTTCCTTGTGTTCCTCCGTCCAAGCCTTTCTCTTCCCTTGTTGTTCTTCCTTAGAAGTGGCTTCTTTGCAGCAATTTAACCATAAAGTCCAGATTCACACAGTCCTGATGTTGAGATGTGTGTGTTACTTAAACTCTGTGAATCATTCAGGTTGGCTCTTACCTGGGGTGCTGTTAGCTTGTGGTTTCTGAGGCTGCTAACTCGGATCCTGTGCAGCAGAGGGAACTCTTGGTCTCCTTTTCCTTGGCGGTCCTGATGAGAGCCGGATTCATCATAACATTTGATGTTCTTTGTGACGGCACCTGAAGATACTTTGAAAGTTCTTGAAATGTTTTGGATTGACTGACCTTCATTTCTTAAAGTAATGATGGACTGTTTATCTTTACTTAGTTGAGTCGTTCATGCCATAATCTGGATTAGAACATTACTCAAACAGGGATATTCACTGTATATCAGCTCTGCCACTTCACAACACAACTGATGGTCACATTAAGAGGGCAAAAAATTGGAGAAACTGCCTCTTGACAAAGCAAAGCTGTTACCTGAAAGCTGTTCCAGGTGACTGCCTTTGATTGGGGCTGTATTTAGTGCCAATTCAGGGTAGGGTGTTTCCATTGTAGGGACCCTACAGTGTTAAATAAAGAACCACCAACATCTACACGAGCCCCTCTGAGACAGCACTTGGCGACTGTGGGAAGGAGAAACTCTGAACAGGAAGAAGCCTCTGGCAGAATCGGGCAGCTTTCCGCCGTGGCAGATTGGGGGGGCAGAGCAAAAGAGGGGAAGGCAGAGCTGTCATTGTGTCTCTGGGTAAGACACTTAGCCAACATTGCCTAAGTGTGAATGTGGTTGGTGTTGGGTGGTGGTCACAGGCGCCTCCGTCAGCCTGCCTCAGCTGTGGCTACATTAGTAGCTTACCCCCACTGAGTATGATTGAGGTGTGAAGGAATCGTGCACAAAACTGTAAATCATCTTTGAGTGCCTAGAAAAGCGCTATATAAGATTAATGCATCATTATTTCATTATTATTATTATTATTATTATTATTACAGTAGTGGTGTATAAACACAGGGAGTAAAAAAACTAATGACAGTTGTTATTTAAAACAATAAGAACCCAAAATTTCACAAGAGTTCATCCCTAGAAAAAACAATTTGATAGTACAAAGATTTGAAATTGAATAAATATTCTGCTATCCGGCCAAACTGATGACAGAATTAATGTCTTTTAGATTTCTTATTTTAGCAGCATAAATTACTTTTGCTGTACCTGGAAAAAAAATCTAGAAGAATCCTGTTATCAGAGGTTATTAGAGGCCTTTGTTGTCTTTTATTCTTAAACTTTTACAGTAAAAAGGTTTCATTTGGTGGAAGAAGAGAAGCGCAAACTCGCTTTGTGTTTTTAACAATAGCACAGCTTGTGTGTTTCTTTTCATTTTACTCTTTAAACCTCCGATCGTTCATGAAATCCTGTGAGGATGTTTTTGCTGTTTTCGTGGCATCAAATGTTGAATTTCTTTCTCAATTTTAATCCTTCTGTGAAGCACAGCAAACGGCCACATCCTGCATGAGAGGTTTTACAAATGAAGTTCCTGCTCTCACTGTGGTTGTTGCTTATGTTTGGTGTTATCGAGGTATTTAGTGGTACCTTCTGGGGGGGGGGGCTGTAGAAACCCACAGTGTGCTATTAATAGCAATGATAATGATTTGCTTACAAATCAGCAGTTGGTTACATATATACCACCTCACTCTGTCTCCCAATGCTGCTGCTGAAGAGCTGAGCAAACACTTCTCTTTGAGATACTCTCAGAAATACACAGAGACCTAAAGAAGTGTGTTACTGTGTGTGTGTGTCTGTGTGTGTCCATGCGTATCCAAACCCTTCCGGACTATTACACAGGACTCCACAGTGACACCAGCCTCAGTGTTAGCATTCACCGCTCGTCTGTCTGCTGTTAACTTATTTGCTCAGTCATTTCAGGGTCCTGAACCCCGACGAGGCGTTTGTGTGGATCACAGCTCTGACTGTGCAGCTGCTGTCAGTCTCCTGCGTGTATGGATTTACATGAGGCCAGCGATTGATTACAGCTTTTAATCAGACATTGCCTTGATGTTCGTTCTGTGTCGCGCTAAAGATGGTGACGCATTATCAGAAACATCTCAAATTGGAAGCAAAGATCAGTAATTTAAGGTATTTTTGTTTTGATTGTTTATTTCCCTGATTGAATAACAGGAGAAAAACATCCAGCTCTCACTGATCTGTCTCGATGGTGAGGGTGTGGTTCTCAAGTAGCAGAGCTGGGAGGTTATAAATATCTCCACCAGGGGCCTGACTCCAGCTGGGACAAAGGTCAAGGCACCCTTGCTATTATTAGGACACTGTATCAAGTGGTGTCCTTGGAAATTGTGCTGCTCTCACTTTCTCAGCGTGGCCGATATTTGACTTTACTTTGCTGCTGTCGTCGGGCGTGCAGACCTCCCTCGTCTCCTGCTGCGGAAGGTTAATGTTCGTGGTCACTCTGTGTCACCTTGTTGTGGAAGTAACATCAGAAAAGAAGGTTAACGGTGCTGAAACCCCTCCAGAGGCCGCTGGTCTTTTTCTCTGTTCTCAACAGGAATGAAGGGTTTGTGTGGCTTGGATGACGTGTACATTTTGGACCTGTGATTGAAGAAAAACAGCATTCTATGGATCTCCATTAAAACATTAATCGTGCTTTGTCTTAAATAATGACACGTCACTAGTGAGCAGTGGCATCGTGCACAAACATGTCAAGCTGGGTAAAACACTGAAGAACCTCGTGTCTGAACTGTGGGCTCAGGACAGGCTGACAGGAATAAACCTCAGCGGTGATGTTTGAAAGAGCAGCAGGCTGCTTTTTTTCACCTTTTTTGTCATGTTCAAGAATGACTATCAGTCCTGCAGAGCCCCCACCCCACAGGTTTTTGGGTCCACTCAAACACCTCCCTTAAAGAAATCCTATACGGGAGTTCCTATAGTTGAAAGATGTGGGCAGCCCTAAAAAAAAAAGGCCCTCAAGTTCGTGCTGTGACATAGCCTGTGCTCCACAGCGCCTTTGACTCGAATGGGAAAAAGCCACGTCATGTTTGGTCAGGAATGCTCAGTCTTAACTTGAGACCATCCTTTGTGTGGGGATTACCAGCTGTGGACCTCTATCAAGTAGTTTCAAAATCTTATAAAAGCCAGTAACATAAAAGAGCTCCAGATTCCTTCTGTAAGATTCAGGTTAACCCACTCGTGTGTTGTTGCATTTGTGCTGTTGGTTTAATCCAAGCCCAATAAGGTGATGTGAAACGTTGAATTAGCAGCTCTTTGGGTTAAGGAGAGCTCGGTTAATGAGCCTTCTTAGAAAATCAGCCCCTCCCGCCTTCCTCTTAAAATTCTGCCTGTGCCTCACCTTGATCTGCTAATCCTCCCAAGGCCTGTAATGATAGATACACATGTGAGTGTGTGCAGACACTCGCGCACAGACGCTGGCACGAATACATAAAAATAAAAGACAAAACAGGGAGAGGCAGCCGAGCTAATGGACTCGACTCGCTGCCGACTGTCAGCAGCCTTCGTGTTGCACAGCAACATCTGCTCTGTATTGTTTTCTTTAACAAGTCGACAAGAGAAGAACACAAAATCATCTGTAGTCTATGAGTCTGATTATTAAATGCACACGGGGCACAAGCCTCGGGGTCATTCATGGAGACTGCTATAAAACCTCCAGTTTCAAGCCCACGTTGCTCCTGAACCAAATGGCTGAATATGAGGAATTATTAAAGAATTTAAAGTTACCCAAACACGTTGGTTCCTTTTAACTTCGTAAGTCTATTTGTGGACAAACTTCTTTGCTGTTTGAAAGATAAGCATTATTAACTATTTCTGAGATGCCCCATGTGGACATAAAAGTTGGTGCTAAATTGCATTGAGTTTAAGGTTTCATTGGTCTGATTAGACTTATGGAAAAATCCATTCAGATAACTTTAACAACACAGGAAATATGACTCTGCAATAGTATCAGTTTTATTGTTTTTACTCTGGAAACTGTAAACCATAAAAAAGAAGATATCCCTAATATGGTCATCTCAGGTGGGCAGCTCCAGCTGGGACATAGACGCCCCATCCACATGCTAGGCCAGCCAATCAGAATGTTTGTTTCAGGTAGAGGCTGAACTGAGGTTGAGTCCCACTCTGAGCTTTGGGTCATGCAGCGATGCTGTAAAACCCGCAAATATAAATGTGGAGATGGAATTGAACACAGTAGGTCCCCTTTAAAAATTCATTATGTAACACAAAAACAATCAACTTGACTCTGCAGTATCATCATTTTTATAAATATTGAAATATGACCCTGGTTTGACTGCATTACTCAGCTCGTGTGGGCATTACGCAGGCACTCACAAAATGTCATATATGTTCTTATATGTGTAAAGAAACTTGATTAAGATCATGTCACCTCTTTGTGGGCCGGAGCACAAAGGATCAGCGCCACGGCTGCAGCAGCTCGCCACTCTGAAAGCTGAGTTTCTTGAGCTGAGGTGATGATGGGGCGACGCGGTGCTGCGGAGCAGCTGAAAGTTGTCGATACAAAGAGGTTGTTTGATTGCATTTGAGCAAAAGAAGCTTTTAGTGTCGGTGAAGTCAGCTTCTGTCTGCGTTACCACATCTCTGAAAAGATGGGCCACTCTTCCTTTCCCTGCGCTCTGCTGTTGCCATAGTGACTGGGTCCGCGTGCTCTGCTAAGCTCTGCTTGGGTTGCAGACAGCTGGGCGATGTATGTCCTCACCCACTGGTCTGTACGTGCATGTGTATGTTAATTTGTGGGCGCCGTGTCTTTGTCTGAGTGGGTGCCTGAGGTCGTATGTAACTGAGACGCCGGTGGAAACGTCTCCTTATCGTTCACTTATCGGCAGCAAATGAGAAAATGTGCATTGCATATTGGAACTTCCGATTCATATTCAGATCTTGTCATTTATTCGCTGAAAGCCCAGGTTGTGTCTGAGGGGACTGCCGCGTTGAAAAGAAGCTTTCCTCTTTCATATGCACAACACCGTGTGAATTTGAATCACAATATTGACGTGCGCTCTGTGTTGTTGATGACTTCGCCAAAGGCTGTGTGTCTGTGCTGACAGTCTAGGGAATAGATATGAGCTTTTTAAATTTTCAGCATTGTCCTTGAGCACCACACACACACACACACACACGCACACGCGCGCACTTCTTACTCTAATCTCACATGTACACTTGCATACATGTCGCATGCATATTCATATTCACACCCTCACATCCAGACCATGTAAGAAATATCTATTTCACGGCCACGTGCATCTGCACATGCAGACACGATATATTTATTCATAAGCTCATTAGAGGAGTGGATTTGCCTGCTGCCATCCATCACACTGTCACCCATCCTCAGCCTGGCACACACTGACAACAGAACTGCAGGAGAGAAGTCCACGGGATTTAGTCTCCTGGAACGAGAGCTATAGAGGGGATTTTCTCCAATACGCAGCGTTTCCCTTCCCCATTCTGTAGAGGTGAGATCAGGCAGACTACAAACAAAAGAAAATATAATCTTCTTTTCGCTATAGTTTAACCCAAAATTGATATTCTGGGGAGGGGGATGACTTTAGTCTCTCGGTGCAATCAGTGTCACAGCGTTACAGGAAGCTGTAAATGATTTTGAATGTAAAAGCTGTTGATATAAAAATGGACCTTTGTGTTCATGCTCTTGCAGACACACTGTCAGACTGTCACACTCTCCTTCCAGCTTGTTACAGGTTAGCACAAGCTGTTGCAAGCCTGTCAGTGCAGGTGCAAGAGCATCTTCTGGAAATAAGACAGACCTGTAGGTTGAATGGAAGCAGAAAAATACAAGATTTGGACTCTTTTCTGCTATTGCACACTTTTTTTTAACCAACAAAGTGAACATTTCAAAACTGGAAAAGAAAGACGAGACAGGGAAGATACTCCAGCCTGAAGCCAAATACTGTTCAGAAAGTATCTCTGCAGGCTGAAAACCAAGAGCTCCATCAACTCAGCTAATTCTTATTTACCTCCTCAGATCAGCAGTAAAGTGTGTGCAGCCAGAATCCTGTGAACAAAGGTCGAAACCTGCCATAAGATAATGATGTGATAATAAAAATTAACACGCAACCCAACAGGAGAGGAAAATATTAATGGATAAATTAAAGGTTCCATGTGTATTTACATTCAGCCTGAAAATCTTTGAAGTCTAATAAAAGTACTAAATACTCTTAAATACTATATTTCCTCATAAAAGAAATTTAAACTTTTTTTGCTGGCTTGCTGTCATCTCTCCATAAGTGACGTCCCACACAAATGAAATGGGGGCCAGTCCAGAACATTCCTTTGGTATGAATTCAGATACAGGCAGCGGCGCAAAAAGTGGGTAACACAAGGGGGCGCCACACAAGGGGGCGGGGGGGGCCAAAGTGACGCGGGAAAATTTTTTCTCTAGTATTCAACAGCTGTGCATGTGATATAATCAATGACGGGCACAGCGCTGGTTAGGCGCCCCTGTGCCCCTTTACCCCCCCCCCTCCCCCCCAAACACACACACACAAAAGCGCTCCAGCGAGCACTTTTGAGAACTCGCTCGATTGCGACAGTTTTCATTTGAATCGTGCTACCATCTGACGACAGGTAGCTAAAGCTGGAGAGGCAAAAAGAAAACTCCCCGGAGCACAAACCGGAAGAGGGAGAAGGATAAAAATGTTCACGTCCACAGTGGCAGAATTAAAAAAGCTTTTCAAAGTGGTTTAAAGACAGTCGGTAAGTTCTGTCAGTGTATCAAGAGGCTTTAAATACTCAGGTTAGCTTAAGTCACTGCTGTGTGCTGTAGTTACAATATAACAGATCAGAGCAGGACAAATTTGCCCGCGTACACCTCAGAAAGTATATAGCTGCACCCCATGTATTAGCTTTTCATGCTGCATATGTTTGTATTAACATTATTTATCATCTCTATTTACTAACTCATTGTAAAGATTTCGATTTTGTGTCACTTTATTACTGTACTATTAAGAATATAAACAAGAACATTTTCAGTCAGTGCAAACTCATAAAACACTGGTCAAAAATATGTAACTGAAAGCTTGTAATCCTGCCTGCTGGGCCATTTGTGCCGGATCACCTCCTAGATTTGGTACTTCGTCCTCTCCACACCAAACTAACCTGTACTCACACTGACTGTGGCAATAAATGCTCCTACTTTATGCACGTCGCTCTGAAGCGGCACTTTATTTTCTTTGCCAAGTAGAATTTGTTTCCATTGGTTTGACTTTGGATTTGTTACTTTGTATTTGTGAGCAGAATATCTTAAATTATGACACCAGATTGCAGTGAATTAAAGCGCAGTGAGCTCATTTTGGGTGCACATCTGGATCAGGGTGCAGACTGTTTCTTCACATTTTAACGTTATTTTTTTCTTATGAACCGCTGTCATTATAAATCCACTGACTCTGTTTTTAGTCTTGCCGGCAGCATTTTGTTTCTTTGGTCCATTACTCTGATGCTGACTTTAATCTCTGAGCAACGTTTTGGATGGATTGATGGGACATTTCTGCAGAAAGGAATTATTATAACTTTGGTGATTCCTTTTTTTTTTTAATCTAAAACTTTTTCCAATACAGTTTGATTAGGGACCAGATATCAGCTAACTAGTTGTTGTTGTGCTAAACTACCAATGGTGGAATATGAAGCTGCTATCTGAAGAAGCTGACATGCTTAACATATTGAAGTTAATTAAAGCACACAGTTTAAAATGCTTTGTTGTTACAGGTGAAACAAACAGCTGATAATATTTAGAGTTGCACATCTGCTGCACTCTGCCACAGAGAAGATGCTGAGCGCCTCGAGGGAAGAGGGATTGACATTGAAATTAAATTTTCTTCCTGTTTTGTGTCTGCTTGCATATTTTACACAATGTTGTAGAGTGAGTAGGAATATTTAGAGCAGGGATAAAATCTTTTTTTTTGTTCTGTTTTAGCTCAAAGTGTCAAATTAAACTTGCAAAGGGAAGCATTAGCCTTATAGGAGCTGCTGAGCCGTGGACGCTCACGCCACGACGCTCCCGCTGCAGTTTTCCGTGATTTTGATGCCGGAGGAGGTTTGAAATTTTGCCGTCATTGAGTCAGCAGAGCGTTGGCGCCTTTGTGGTCTGCCACTTCCTGAGCTGCTCTGGTTCCTAAACACTTCCAGTTTGCAATAATAGCACTTGGAGGGAAGACATTTCACGGATTGTCACAGCAGCGGCGTCCTGCTGCAGCGGCGTCCTGCTGCAGCGGCACACTCGACTTCACTGAACTGTTTGACCCGTTCATTCATAAATGTTTGTAAAAGCAGGCTGCATGGCTAGGTGATTGATTTTTATACACCTGTGGCCATGTGGCTGAAAAGTCATGAATTCCATTAAACGGTGTGGCTCATACAACGTACTTTATTTATTCAAAGTTAAACACAACAAATATATAACACACAAATATGATGCACCTGCAGATGCTGACGTTTTGTGCCACAGGGAACAATTGAAACACTTTAAACTCGTTACTGAAGATCATTTGTATAAAAAGACAAACGTACGTACTCAGTAAGCACAAATTAGACTGCAGTTACTGAAAAACAATGACATTAAGAAAATCTTTGCACTGTGCCTTTTATGCAAAGTTAAAAAGGCTAAAAATAAAGTTTGTCTTAAAAATAAAATGTCTACAAGACTGCAGGCTGTGAGGAAGCTTGAACTTTCTCTCTGTGTTTTACATGGACCATCTGTCCTGCTGCGCCGTGCTCAACAGTACGGAGACAAAGGGATTAAAGCTCTCCTCCCCACCCATTATGCACACATATACATTATCCTGACATTAGCTGTAACACGAGCCCTAAACGAAAGCTGTAAAGAATCTGTTCTCGTTCTGCGCTCGAGCATATGTTCCAACTGCTGCTCGTGACTTCCTGCTTACCGCACTTTGGTCCTGCACAGTGTTTCTGCAGCACATCGCTGTGGACGTGTGCGCTCACCCGTAACAACAGTGGCTGCAGCATGCTGTATAATCTATTTTAAACCCTTATTTAACCAGATTAGTCAATTAAGAGTAAATTATGCTCGGCTCCTGCCCATCTCAAACCCACACCAGTGCAAAGAGTAGATGAAACAAATGAGCCTTATGAACAGTTTAGTTGATATAGGCTGATTGTCTTTTTCCCCTCATAGCATCACAGCAGCCGTTTCCATAGAACTTCTTTAGAGTCGGGGGGGGGGGGGG
>VUQJ01001033.1:26263-47703 GCA_015108635.1 Andinoacara biseriatus
CCCCCCCCCCCCGTTTTACCCAAGATCTCCTCTCTATTCGGTTGGTGTCTCAGCGTCTGGCAGTTGTTCAGCTCTGCTTGGTGCTCAATCTTATTAGAGGGCAGAAGGTGGTTCAGAACGTGTGCTGTGACACTGACAGACCCGACCACTTACTACCCCTCCTCCTTTTTTTTTTTTTGACACACACACACACACACAGCTGGATACTTCACATATCCACAACTGATGTGAACACACAGCTAGCTAACGGGCCACACACGCACAGTCAGTTGTTATTTCCTCAAGGTTGTGTGTGATCATTGATTACTTGCATATACTGCAGGGGAATCATTGCCGCCGTGCTGCAGAAACACTTGTGATTTGTAGCAGATCAGTCAACTTTAATACAATTCTAATCTACCGCATCACCTCCAGTGACCTCCAGGCCCGTGACCTTGGCCATTCGCTGCTCCAGAGATTCATTTTCAGAGCAAGTTGTGTTTCGTTGCTGGTCATTTGATTTGTTGGTGGCATTTGCCTTGAATGTGAATGTGGACTCAAATGCTACTGGGGACGTTCAAGGTTACTGTTTGTCTTTGGGCTTTATTTTTTCTACTCAGATTTAAGCCTTTTTTTTAGGAGGGCAGGTAATAATAGCTGTGTCATTTCAGCTGGAGTAATACAGCACATTAGCACATTAACTGCTGTCAAATGTCAGAGGTATCAGTGATCAATAGATGAATGGGAAAAAAAGGGAAGAGCATGGCAAATAAGTCATTGTGCGGTGGGGAACTGTAAGCTGCTAATACCCCTCGTGAAGGCAGGAAGGCCACGTAACAGTTCTTGGACCCTGACTGTTCTGTGCATTTAGTCCCCGATGCTTTAATCCAGCTTCCCATCACTCGACATCCAGCAGCAGGTTGTCCTGCTGTAATTGTGTTTTATTGATTCTGGCCTTGTTCTGACGCCTGGATATCTCGTGTAAATGCACAGACGCAGTGAGGTCTACCTGTATAAATATTTCAATAAAAAGAGACCCCCCCACCCCCTTTAATGTCAGAACTATTGATAGTGCAAATCTGCAGGCTAATGCGGACCCACATTAATAGCCGGGTTCAGAAGTGTCTGGCTTCAGCTGAGCCAAAGAGAAAAATTACACCAGCTCAGTGTTGATGTGTTATTGAATTTTCCTCTAAATAGATTCCATCGCCCGGGCTCGGCGCTTAAATGACAGACAGACAGGCTACTATGCTAATTTTGGCACCAAGTATAAAAGGTCCCAAACAGGGATAATGTGCTGAAATCTGTTTCCAAAGAGCTCTGAATTTAATGGCGTGGTCCCCCCAGGTTTGTAAGAGAGGTGCAACGACTGGTTGTCTTTGAACTACAAGCTCTTTGTTCCCTGACCGTTGAGCAGGACAACAAAGTGAATCAGCCTCCACTCATCCTCTCCAGACATGAATTATAAACGCTATCTCTCCTCCCCTCCTTCTTTTTACACCTTTTATTTTCCCTCAAGACCTTTTCTTTTTTAGTCTTTAAAGCCTTCGGGTTGGGTGGCGTTCGCCGCTGCTTGTCTGTGTGCGAGGCCTTCCCATCTGTCAGCCTGTTGGATGCACAGTGTGCTTTGTGAATGAAATGAAGCGAGAAGCCGCCTTTTTACCTCTTTTTCTTTAGAGCGCCGAGCCCACCCATAGTACTCTCCCCAGCCTCTTTCACTCGCTATCTACATCTTCAGGGCATCTACAAAGTACCCTCTGCCCAGGGAGAGTGACAAAGAGTAATAAGAAAACAGCTTAAGAGGCAGATGTTCAGAAGCTTCCATTGTGGTTTATTGTGTGTGTGTGTGTGTGTCAGTTTGAGTGTCTGCATTGATGTCTCAGGTGATGTCTCAACAATGAAGTGAATGGATTGCTGTGACACCACAAATCATTAATAATGAATTGAAGCTTGGAATCTCAGATGCCGAGCGGACATCCAGTCAACAACCGAGAAGGTTTTGCCCCAGAAATCCCCTCAACCACAAACATATCGGCCTAACTGGCCATCAGCTGCCGTTACCTCAGCCACCCTCACGCGGCCCCTGTGCGCTCCCTTCTACACACTTACTCATCTTTCAAGAAAATGCAGCTGTGCAGTGAGTTGTAGTCATCAATTAAGCATGCTCGTTGTGGTACGGAGCAGATTTTTCTAAAAGAATAGCACTCTCCTTGTTGCTCCTTGATTAATAGCTGATGTTTTGATCCAATATACATAAAATCTTTGACTTACAAGACGTGTGTGTTTCTGCCTTTTCCCATTGTCTTTCTACTTTGTGTGTGTGTGTGTGTTTCTTTTAACTACGTGATGCAAGTACTGTATTTCCACACGGTGATTATTAGTGATTTACAACTGTGAGTTATCCAAGCAAATCACCTTGATATCCATGCAACTCGAGCTGCATGTGTCAAAAGTGCCTTCGTTGTGTCTGTTTGGTTCATTTTTGTTCTTCTTGCAACCAAATGCAATGTGGCTCATTTTGGAAAACTGCACCTGGCCTGCTCAGACAGAGGTGTAGCTGCACTGTGGGGTTTGCTAGGTTGGGGTCAGGCTGTGCAGTCAGGGGGAAAAGTGGTGCAAGAGCACAAATTAACACCTGAGCTCAAATGGCTGGAATGCACTTGTACCCTGCTGCATCAGGGGAAAGGAAGCGAAGTTAGCATCTGGATGCACAGTACCCGGCCATTAGCGTGCTGGGGCAACACAGCAGCGTTTGTGTGACTGTGTATACATCAGTTTGTGAGAATTTGTGCCACATCTCCATCACCAATCTCTAAAGGAGGCATTCAGAAATGCTAAACCTGCCTCGCCCATCAGCCCAGCCGTGCTCGTTTGTTTGGTGGTTATTTTTGTTTTTCTTTATTAACTTCCTGCATCGCCCTGAAAAATCTTTTATTATGCTCATTTTGATGCGGCCGACTCGCACGATTCTCCTCTGACTTATTTCAATGTGGATAATGTTACTCAGGGGTTCGGTTGTATCAACACACGCAGTTGGATAGAATTGATGTCTGGCTAATAGACTATAGGAGTTAACATGGAGTAGGCCCTGTTGTTATCGAGTGTTTCATATTGGTAGGAGTAAGTGCTGTAGGAAGTAATAGACTTGGTGGTTGTTATCGGTCCCTCGGGCTGTAGGAGGCAATCATCTAACTAAATGAGAGCGAGACACAGAGAGAGAGAGAGAGACGGGCTTCCCTCTGGAAAGACTATTGATGGCTGACAAATCACTGCTTTTGATGTGCATTTCAAAGTGTGCCCTAACATCTACATTCTTTTATTTATTCACAGAGTTATTTATTTAATTTGCTGCATCGTGCCATAGTTTTACTACAGGTTTGGATTATGATCAGAGCTTGAAGCATCAAACTGAACCTCAGGCCGTTAGGCACAGTGCACTCGCTTGGCCTTGTCATTAGGCAGGAATATTTAGCGAGCGCATGCTTGAGAACTAATTACCAAGCTGTCTCACTCGTGCGCCCCCACCTCCGCTCACCAAGGAAATCAGGGGCTACAAGCGAAGTACGTGTGGATGGGTGAGACGGCGGGGCTAAAGAGGGACAGGAGTGAAGTCATCTTGACATGATAAACACAGAGACAGAGCTGAATTTATCAGACACGACAGCACTGTGTTGTAAATTGCAACAGGCCCATTTACATCAAGTGATTGAAGTAGGTGTCCTTCCCACACACACAGTGAAGTCAGCGTGGTGTGTGTGTCTGGGGGGGGGCTTTATTGAACGTACACTGTATCAGACAACTGACACTTAAAACTTCAAGCCGAGAATAGAATTACAGCGACCCTGAGATGCTGCAGCCACACGAAGGCTGCATTTCTGTGCTTAGTTTTATTTTCTGTATTTCCAGAATCTTTATTTTTTTTTAGGTTTCATGGCCATCCCTGCAGAAGAAAAGAGGAGTTCGACACAGGCCAACTAAAGACAAAGAGAATGCCACCGAGCAAAAGGCTTCCCATAAGCTAATTCCTGAGCTGGTCCCAGTCACCGGCGAGACCTTCGCAAAACAAAAGGCTGCAAGACGGAGGTCCGATTGGCCCGCTAGGTTCTGTAGCTCTAGCAGACCAGCTGCAGTCATGTAAAAAAGAAAGTTTCCACAGGACTGCAGACAGTCGTAAGTACATCCCATGATTCAAGCTTGTAGAACCACCTTTGGCAGCAAAAACTCTATCAGCCTCCCACATGCTTGCTGAGGAATTCTGGCCCACTCTTCTTCACAGCGTTGCTTCAGTTTGTGTGCAGTCATTTATGCACAACTCTCTTAAGGTCCCACCACAGCGTTTCAGCTGGTTTGAAGTCTGGACTTTGACCTGGACATTGCAGCACCCTGATTCATTTTCAGCCATGCTGTTGTAGGTTCACTGGTGTGCTCGAGGCCTAAATATACAGAGGAGTTTATGGTCTATTCAGTACTGCGAAACAAACCCAAAACATCACCCCCTCCATCACCGTGTTTGGCAGTTGGTACGAGATGTGTTTGTGCTAAATTTTTTGTTTTTCTACCAAATGTGGCCGAACATTTCCACTTTGGGCTGGTCTGACCAAAGGGCATTATTCCAGAAGACTTGTAGTTTGCCCCGATGCAACTTTGCAAACCTGATCCATGTTCTTCTTTTAGAGAAAAGAAGCTTTTTCCTGCAACCTTTGCAAACAAGCCATACTTGTTCAGTCGTGCTCTAATTGGTCTGTGACGAACTTTAACATTTAAGATGCAAACTGAGGCCAGTAGAGTCTGGGATATGGCTCTTGGGTTTTTGTATTTCTCTGGGCACTGCACAATCTGACCTTGGGGTGAATTTGCTGGGACTTCTATTCCTGGGAAGAATTACAAATATCTTCCACTTGTGAATAATCTTTCTCACTGCTGAATGATGGACTTCAAACTGTTTGGAAATGGCCTCCTAACCTTTCCTAAATTGATGGGAAGCAACGATTGCTTCTCTTGGATCACTGCTGATGTCTTTGCTCTTTGGCACTGAGGTAACACACAGCTCAGCGCTCCGGACCTGCAACCTGCCTCTGCCTTCATAGAAGTCACACTTGCTGAGGTTTAGTTACTCAAGTGCATTTAATTAGTAACTTGTCATCTTAATTCCCAAACTACATACATAGAATCACCATTCTCTGGGGGGGGGTCTCGATAAGTTTTCCGATTTTATTTAAAAAATAGGGTTTTACAAAGTTCCTACTGTTCCCCAGGAAGTTCTATTTCTACCATTAATTTGCTCCCATGGATTTAAATTCGAGATCCTTTGAGCGGCATGTCTCATTCCTGTAATGTCTCTGGTTCTTCTTAAGGGCACTTTGTAGAACAGAAAAGAATAAAATAGAATAGAAAAAAGGGTGTTTTAGTTAAGAAAATCTATATCCTTTGCAATTCTTAACCAAACAGCCCAACAGCAGTCTAACTCTTGGGGGGATAAGTCCTGCTCTCACATTGAACATTCCACAAGAGTAATGTGAATTGATTAAATCCCAAACGATTCTTCAGCACGGTGTGTGTGTGTGTGTGTGTGTGTGTACAGTATCGCTATAGGCAAATGCCCTGATTCATGACAGAGTGAGAGTTGGTGCAGTTTAAAAAAAAAAAAAAGATGCATTGCTGAATATCACATGGCCAGTTATTATCCCCCAGACCATTTATTACCCTGTCTGCCTTCCATCTCATCTATTATTCATTACACAATCATTTAGCTAAGTGCAGTGATTACTTAAATGTTTAATGCTGCCATAATCAATACCGGCCTGATCCTTTCAGGTGGACACAGTTTTTCTAGCATTAAAGTCCTATCACCAGATCGACTCACCTATTGAGTTGATCCAGTTAAATTGCACGTGGTTACAGTAATCGTCCCCATTAAGAAGGTCCTTTTATCAAAGGCGGTGGAGACGTGTGTTGTAATAATTGTTAATTTTTGCCTTTGCCACTCAGGTTATCAGAAACAGTCTTCACACTTTTCTGTGAGGCCAGTGCAACAGGATAATGGGTCTATTCAAAAGTTGGCCGGCTGAAACGTCTCTGCTGAACTCCATTAATGGTTGCCAAATCAGTCGACGAAGAAACCCCACATAATGACATAATGAACATCGTGGTTGCTTTATTAAAGGGATTTTTCATTTTAATGATGACTCTGTTGAGAAAAGGTCTATCAAAAAGTGTATTATCTTGATGCACCATCTCATGTATCATCCATTCTACCATTCAGGCTCACTCCAAGAATAAATTTTTTTTTCTACAAAATCAAATCTGGCAGCAACTGCTAGACACAGCTAAAATGTGACGTTTGCATTTACTCTGCTCGCACTGATATAGACGCCGTAAACGCGCACTTGCCGCCTGGATTATGTGTCAGCGTCACCGCCTGGCCTACAGCGCCTTAATCATATGATACATATGTAAGGAGCGATGGTATTGTATTCCCTTTGCATCACTTTCCCTGATAATCCGACCTCGGTGAAAGAGCCCGGTATAAGAAATGAAATACAGTTTTATGTTGATGTCCTGGAGCTCACTGGTGGCATGGATTGATCACAAAGGATTTAAATTTATCATCCTGTCGTCTTTGAAGGCTTTGCTGTGTTCCTGTAGTGCTTTATGTGAACACTGTTCTACAAGGTAAATTATAATCAGTGAAGCTCTGGTCTCTAAAGTGTTGAGTTTTCAACAACTGTAAAAGATTTACTGATTTACTGACGGTCTTTTGACATATGAAAAAAAAACTACTTTGAGGATTTATTAAAGAGATGCAGAGTCAATTTTGCTGCTGAAAGGCACTGACAGTTGCAGCTTTATTTGGTGTGTATTTGTAGGACTTTCTTTTTCAGAGCACAATCTCGTGAGAGGAGAGTATTTAAATGAGTCATACAAGTGTGATTTACTAAAGTCTGTGGTAGGCAATTTACTTCAGATTGCGTGGGGGGGTAACACTTGCTTTTGGGTTAATCAGAAAACAAAATATTTTGCATGCTGTTTGGAAAGAACCTATAACTATGTTAACAGATACGGGTGTGAGAACAGAGCTTTTGTTTGCTGTTTTGTAAAATTCAATCCAGATTTTTACACTGATGATGTTGTAACTCACATGTGTTAAACTAAAGGCCGCGGGCCGGATCTGGCCCGCGATATAATTAAATATACGGCCTGTGAGATAATTTAATTCAACTATTATATCGTCAGCCTAATAGCATAATTGCCTAAGTCATATTTTGTCATATTTTGAGATACCTACCTAATTCTACTCTGCTAACAGGGTAGATTCATTTAGATAGAAATCTCAAATTTGGCCAAAATATGACTTAGGCAATTATGCTATTAGGCTAACGATATAATAGCCTGCAGGTAAATAGCGCTCCAACCACTTATACTACAAATCCCACATTGTACTGCAACAGTTGCCCCGCAGGCCAAGACGTGCACTAATCCATTTTCCAGTGCTGCCAATGACACACTGATCAGCGGATATAAACAGCAGTCAGCAATTTTTACAGCAACATTTACGCTAGATTATAGAATTGATCAATGTATTGCTATTTCTCAGATATTACATTAAGTAGATTAATTTCATGTAAATTTAGTAAAAAAAATACTGAAGAGCTTAAAGAAGCTGTCACTTTATGTTTTTTTTTTAAATAATTTTTCCTTGGTAAGCTACTTTTGGCTGCTCCCATGATGCAACAGGTCGCCGCAGCGGAAAGGTCTGCAGAGATTTACGGTCCTTCCTGACTCAACCCCATCCTGGATTTGTCTTTCCAGCTGAAATCAGCAACCTTTCACTTTTACCAACCGATTGTGTTAACCACTACCCTATTGCAGGCAAAAAAGGAAAAAAAATTCTTTAATAGGTTTCAATAAATTTCCTTGTGTGGTGAGCAGGAAAGAGGACATTGTTTGGGGTTCAAGAAGGCAGCTCTGCCCAGTGGCACGAGGGAAAGCGTCTCTTAAATGTCCAACCCTTGGAGATATCCCTGCTGAGCAGCCCCATCCATCTCCCCCATCCAAGCCTTTAGTTTGACCGAGCCTGCCTGTCTTTTCTGCCGCTGGCCTACGCCTGTCCACGGCTGTCCTTCTCCTGCACCACCAGAGGTTGGCGACCAATCTTGATGACCAGCAGGACAGGAAACAAAACATCAACGAAGATTCTGATTTCCACCACGATTGAATTACGTTCTACAAACAAAACTGCATCATATCAGAGTGGTTTAAGAAATGCTACGATCACCAAGAAATTATTCACAGAATGGCTTCTGAGAGCACTTACATCAGCGTCCATGTTTAGATTCCTCCCTGCTGTCTGTGTGCTTGTGCCAAATATTAAAATACTGTCTCATCTTCCAAAAGGGTAAAAGGCATGGACTGGAGCCAAAACTATAAATGGTGTCATACTTGAAACATTGCAAGCAAAAGTCTAAACGCTTCAGACAGATTTTTATGGAACTTCATAAATGAAGAGGACAGATGTAAATCTTTACATAATATTTATAATACATAATAGGTACCTGGTATAATAGCATAGACTGCAAGTGTTTTAAGTTCAGTACAGTATTAAAAGAATAAAAATATCACTGCTTTAGCCTTTATAAAAGGAGAGTGTTTGCAGCCTTAACACCGCAAATAAATGGAAATCGTGTCAAGGAGCACCGCCCTTAAAGAAACGCTCTGTTTGTCTGCGGTGTCAGGACCGCAGTCTGTGAAAGTAACTTCATATGCATGATTTTAATGGTTCAATCGGACAACAAATCTTACACCATGCTCCCTTGTATGCAATTAGAAATCAGTGTGGGTTGAGCAGCAGCAAACATTCAGACTGTGATGTTGAGAAAGAAATCGAGATAGAAATAATGGCTCTGTGATGTAGACCCAAGCTCCATTAGACAACAGCATTAATTCCCAGTAGCATCTGCAGGCCCAGCTGTATGTGCAAACCACTGAGAACTTCAACCCTTTATCAATATGAATACAAAATGGGAGCGTATATTTGTGTGTGTGAGCGTGTCTAGAGGAGTTTTCAGCGAAGCAGTAATGAATGTCTCTCCGGTGGATCAGCATGTAAACACTGGAGGAGAGTGAACTCTGGCAACAGCCATTCCCATTTGGCTCAATTAGGCCCGAAACTGAGACAATCAATGGCGCTGGCCTTTCTGCCAGTCCGCCTGCTGGCGACGGCACTGCACTCAGTAAAACAAAATGGGAATAATCAAAGTCCATAATTAGTTGGCCTGAGAGGGTGCAGGAGTGCGTTTTCACTCAGCTATAACCAGCGACGGTGCAGTGACAATGGCGGAGCGGCCTGTACATGGAGATGAATGCACACAGCCTAGAGGAGAAAGGACAAAACACAACAGTGTGTGTGCGCTGTGCAATATAGTTAGCCTACTGTTGCACTAAGAGAAGCCCTATACTAAAGACAAGCAGCGGCCCAAAACTCTGCTTGGCAACAAATGAAACACCAAGAGAGATGATGAGATATGATGAAAAAGTAACAGACTTTTCTTTTTTTGATCAAGAGGAGAGGCAAAGGGACACGTGACACACCAGGAAGGAAAGGGAGACGAGCAAAGTGAGGGTCTCCTTCAAAGTGATGGTGATCTGGGTATTTTACAGCTTAAGAGGAGGGAATGTGAATGGAATGGTGGGGAAAATGGTCCAGATTCTCAGGACGTATATGTGACACACTCCAGGGACCCCTTTGTTGTGCTCAGCAAGTTGTAACAATTCTAGCAACAAAGTAGCATCCATTCTTCCTAAAAAGCCAGCATCACAGATGCTGCACGAGCAACACTGAACGTTTGATTTGAATTTTTATTTGTCCTATTATGATGTGACCAACTTATTCATGGTTTCAAACTGAATTTTTATCCTACCTTGAACATTTGTTTTTATTCAGGTTGCTGTTGAACTTCCACTTCCAGTGCATCACTGTCTGGGCACGCTGAATGAGATGATGACACCGGGTAAAACAACGGCCACTGAATTGTGTAGCTGCAGTGGGAATGATGAGAAGGGGAAGGTGATGCTGGCACAGGCCTAGGTCACGGTGCCTCTGGCATTGTCACAGAAGGTGGCCAGCCTAATGATGAGGAAGATTGCTTCTGTGTAAATGTCTGCCAAGATGAAGTTGGACGGGGTGATGTGTGTTTGTGTATGAGTGTGTATGTCGGGCGGATGTTAGATGCCTTTGTATCTGGCGCCAAATCAGAAAAATAAATTGGCACACAATATTCTCTCAATCCACGCACTCCCATATATCCACACAGCAGCAAAAGAGTGTATAATTACTATATGTGCACACCTAAACACACACACATTTATAAAAGTGCATTTTTTTCAAACAGCTAACTGGAACATACTGAAAACTGGAAACGTGGATGCATTTAATGCAGAATCATGTCCAAAATTCTTTGACTGAATTAAACTCTGTACAAGCCTCACTTAGACAAATACACAGCTAACATTATTTTAATACAAGTAACTTTATAGTGCTTTAAATATTACTGACCATGTGGGAAACAGAAAAACAATTAATTGAACCTGGAATCGTTTGGGTTCGTTAACTGTTCAGAAGATGCTGCGAAAACTGTCAACAGGTTTTGGTGATAAAATCACCCCCCAAATGGCTCCTTTATTAGTTCATATCAATTATGGTTACGCAGAGCCACGTTTTTTAAATCAATTTTACATACATTTATTTGTTTATTTATCATTTTTTAACACGGGGCCGAGGTCAACAAAGTAATCAAAAAAAAAAAAACGTTCCGGTGGCCAGGCCCTTTGGTGGATGAGATTCACCCTAAGTTCCTTAAGACTCCTTCAGGCCCCTCTTCCGTGGAACCAGCTCCCAGTTTGGATTCAGGAGACAGACACCCTCTCTGCTTTTAAGATTAGGATTAAAACTTTCTTTTGTGATAGAGCTTATAGTTAGGGCTGGATCAGGTGATCCTGAACTATCCCTCAGTTATGCTGCTATAGGCCGAGGCTGCTGGGGGGGTTCCCATGATGCACTGCTTCGTTTTATTCACCTTTTTTGACTCTGCATTTAATCATTTGTTATTTTAATCTCTGTCTCTTCCACAGCATGTTTTTTGTCCTCTCTCTCTCCCCTCAGCCCCAACCGGTCTCAGCAGATGACTGCCCCTCCCTGAGCCTGGTTCTGCTGGAGGTTTCTTCCTGTTAAAAGGGAGTTTTTCCTTCCCACCGTCACCAGGTGCTGCTCATAGAGGGTCGTTTTGACTGTTGGGTTTCCTCTGTATTATTATAGGGTCTTTACCTACAATATAAAGCACCGTGAGGTGACTGTTTGTTGTGATTTAGCGCTAAATCAATAAAACTGAATTAAATAAACTCTGGATGTTGCTGGGCTGACTAGGTTGACAAGGCCCTGCAGTAACAGATGGACTTTGGGAACAGTACCCCTCAATTGGGACACTGGGATTTTGGTCAAACTGGACTGCTGTTTATAATTAAGCACCTATTTTAAATGTATGTAGTAGGGTCACTGTTTGTTTCAAATATGCCACTTGGAAGTCATGTGCATGTCTACTGTGCTGCGATACAAAGCTGCTGAAAGGAAAAGACTCTTTAAATCAAAGTAGACCCGACTTGCATCCCAAGCATGGATTTGTGGGGATAATAGAGCCGCTGAATGCAGAGCAGCCAGCAATAAGGTTCTGCAGCACATGAATAGAAATGGAGTGCGCTCTGCGGCCCAATCATAAAAAGGGCCCATCTGTACGCGACTGTCATTTCACTGAGGAACTGAAAACTGATAATGTGAGATAATGTTGAAATACAGAAGTGCTTACTGCTGGTTGTAGTTAAACGGCCAAATAAGAGAAACGCTGTGTTCATTCGCCCTGACCTCATCTGCAGTGTGTCTGAGAGGGTCTTCCAGGAGAGGAAGCCACAGATAAAGCATGTTGTTTTCCAGGCTATCAAGTTTCTTTGTCTCCCCATTGGCATGAATAATGAAGGACATTCACCTTGTTTATCTTTCAATTCAATATTTACTCCTTGTCAGATGCATTTGGGGGCTTTTCATCATCACTGTTCTCCAAGCGCAGTGTTTTCCTCTGTGGTGTTCGTCCTCGCCGTTAATGTTTGATGAACACCACAACAAAGTGTTGGGCGGGGAGCGTCTACCTGTGTCACACTTGTCTTATTTATTTTATTTTTTTGTCATTTTCAATTGATGTCTACAGCATCATGGCCAACATCACGCTCTCCCCTCGGAGATTCCCCCTTCTTTTCTGGGACTCCCTTTCCCCCCCTCAAGGTAAATTTAGACTGGATTGAATTAGGCAGGAGAAAGTAGGTCACTGACTTTGATCATCCTATTGTATTGTTAGTGTGAAGGTTAAACCTAATGCTGGTTTACTCCCACCAGCAGTGAGATGCTCTCTTTCTTCCTGTTTATTTTATTGTCCTTTCTTTGCTGTGTAAAATGATTTTTCCCACCTCTTATTGTACACGCATGCACACAGACGCTGGCAGCCAGATAAACCTTGAATTTCTCCTGAAGGCAATTTTCATTTTTCCTTAACAAGTTATTTTTAATGCATTTTTTAAATGCATGTATTGTTCTGCTTCCCACTGCTTTTAATCACACAATCTTAGTTAGGCGATATGGTTATATGTATAGTGCTTTATTCATGCACATGCTTGTGCATGTTTAATAATTCACGCAAATCAAAATCTGTTTGTATATTTAAGAAATGTATCCACGCTGCATTCAGCATATTACACACCTACCGTGAAAACAACAAAATGAAAATAGCTTGTTTAAAACTAAACATTTAAAACTAAAAGTTACATGTTTTTATACCCAGATTTGAGCAGGTACACTCGACTTCTCTGAGACGTCACGAATGAATCAAACATAAGATTCAACCACTTTTTTTTTTCTGTTCAGGAATGCAAATAAAAAAAAAATCTGACAAAAAACAGTGCATTACTAGTTTTTCTCCTTTTTGTAAATTCGTAAAATTTGAAAATTTATGGGTTAAAAAAAATTAGATTTTAGCATTAAAAATATAATTTTGATTAAAGTAAATTGAGTCTGCACATGCTGGTAGATTAACCACTACACAGACTTAAAAATGATTTTGGTAACCACGATATTGTTAATTTACAGAAGCTGTGGCATAAACCTTACATTTGATCTTGGTCTAATAAATATATTAAGTACATGTACATGCATAGGAAGTAAAATCTGAAATGCAGTGCATTGTGGGAACTCCCCTGGTAGCCTTAACCAATGGCAGCATGACTAATGCAGGGTCACCTGATTCAGCCCTAACAGCAACAACTCTCCGTCTTCTTCTGTTGATCTGATTCAGGCTGTGTTTATTTTTGATAACCACGTCCTCACCATGGAAAAATCCTTAATGTTAGCACACATGGTTCGTGTTATCATTACCAAGGTACAATCAGAAAGTGATGAAACAAAAGAACAATCATCACCGAGTCTTGATTACTGTGTTTTCATTGCACGACGTGCTCCCGTACAATCTGTGGATAAAATATAGTTTTGTTCTATAGTCTCTTGTATAGTGGCAATTTAAATGTTTTTGTAAACATTGTCATCATTATATTCCCTCCTGAAAGACAAGAATGCGTTTGTCTTCTTGGACCATATATATGCAAAAGAAATGCCTTGGATGTATTCATATTTTATGTGTTGTCACAGGGCAATAAAAATTCATTCAAATTCGTAATATTGAGGACCTTGAACGTCAGCTCTGCCTTTAAAATCTGTCCAGAACACTTTGATGTGGATTTGATTGGGGTGGGGGTGTCTGTTTTTTTGCTGCTGAAGCAGAAATCCTGTTATGTTCAGTTTGTCTGCTGTCAGTCTCTTCAATAAGCGGCACACTGAGATTTCAGACACTTACGAATCATTTTGCTCCTCTCACTCACAGGTACAGTGTTATTCCACTGTGGGTAGTGCACTGTGCAGCCAATAAAAGATGATTATGTTCACAGTTTTGGAGAATCTAACCTTAAAATGTTGAACGCCATTATTTTCTGTAGCTTCTATGTGGCATCTCATATCTTAGCTAAATGGTTATTGTTCTGCGTAACCATCCAGCTCTTATCATCAGCGCAGTCGTGAGGGAGTGGGGCAGAAGCATTCCACTCCACAGACATGTTGCACACAATTAGCCAGCTGCAGAGGGACCGTATGGCTGTCATATCTCCTGTTGTTCTGAGGTGAAGACAAGGGCTGTTTCTGGAGGCAGAATGCCCAGTAAATGGAGTTACCCCCACCATCACATTTTGTGCGCGCACACACACACACACACACACACACACACCACGCCTCAAGATGCCACAGTGTGTGTAGCACATTTAGGGCTGCAGTGTGGGCTTTAAAAGCTAAGCTTCATCGACCGGCTTTACTGCCGTGCCCTGGTGTCAGGCCTGTGTCACATTTACACTGTGGTACTGGACTGCAATGGCCCAGGTACGTGGATAGCACCTTTATATTATTTGGCAAATGGCAGCTCAGTCGTGATTTCTGGAACGATCAATCTCAAAAATATGTGCATTGCATATAGAATAGAAAAGATGGATGTAGCGACCATATGAAGTCTCAGGATGAGAGTTTTAACCATCGCCAGCTTTGTGTTTGGATGTGAGGTGTTGATCTGACTGTGAAACTGTGCCAACAGCCAATGAGCATCTTCCTTTCCTTAGAATAACCAAAATTTACAAAATGGAGTTAATGAGACCAGAAAGTGACTGAGTGACCATGAACCTGTTATGTCCGAGGGCTATTTTCCTATTTTCCCATGAAGATCTATGTATTTTTGCAGCCACATGTATCGCCCCCTGGTGGCATGAAAAAAGAATGCACGTTTAAGGCGCATCCAAGCTTCATTTATTTTTTGCACTGCCTGTGAAACAGTATCATAGCTTGACTCATTATCTGAGAACTATTACAGGCCATTCCTTTTCATATCCAACACCAGAAGACACTCGAGTGTAGACTCAGTTTTATGATTAACATTGTTGTACTGGGGAAAAATAGTTTCTATAATGTTTTGGGTAAATTGTTTCTTTGCACGTGAATGATTTTCATGTCAATCAACAATATTCTTGAAGGAATTCATTCATATTATGTGCACTAATGAACTGTTTTGCTTCTCTCTTTGGTCCAGCTCATCCCTGATCTTTAGCTTCTTTGATTCTGTAGGTCATCTTGTGTCACACTCGATCCATCTCTCTCTCGGTCAAATGGCCCTTACAGTCTGGTGATCTGTTTTTTGGGTCATTTGTCCCGGAAAACAAATGGCGGTCCCATTAAACACAAACCAGATGGGATGTGTCATGTTTCAAAGCGGAACCCCACATGCAGCTGCCATCAATTTACTTTTTCCAAATCTCACAGACACACATGGCTGGACCCAAGAAGCTCAAGATTGCACAACACAACTAATGGTCTAAAATACATTAAGAAGGCAAAGAATTACACCAATTAATTTCTGACAAGGCACACATGTTCATGAAGCTATTTCCAATTATCTGCAAAACTGCCATCAAACCTCAACTTATCCAAGCAGTGGATACATCGATGGGTTTTTTTTCTACTTTGTAGTTGCTGCATAATTCCTAATGTGTTGATTATTACCTTAAAGGAAGAAAGGAAAAGAATGATTGGATAGTTCCTCATACACTGCTGAAAACATTTTGAAGCTAACATTTGTTTTCTATCCAGCAGCCTTCTTCTTTGCTCTCTTACTGTAACCTGTAACACAATAGGAATGTTTTTTCCTTGCATCCTGGTTATCCTTGTGCATGAGATGAAAAAAAAAAAACAGTGATGGTTTAATATGAAAATAGAGTGCATGCCTCGCCCGGTAAAGAATCCAGAATCCAGATTGAGATCCAAATCACCACCAAAATGTGTTCCTCAGACTGCCCCCAACAACTTCACGCATACAACGTCTGTTCAGAAATTCTCGAGTTATCCTGCTAACAGACAGACCAACGTGCCTGAAAACATGACCTGCGCCCACCTGTCAGTGGGTGGGCTAAAAATGCTGCACAGTGCCACTCGATTTAAGAATGATTATTTTACAGCAACACATCCGGTTATTGCAGCAGATTGAAAGATTGCTCTGACAGATGTTTCTTTAAGTTTACATTGTCAGCAGCAGTCAAGAATGTGGAAATATTTAGAGATGATTTTCCGAATGAACTCAGCAGCTGAGTAAAAACAAAAGCCAAGGCCTGGTGCCATGGAAACAGGAAACTATCAGTGAACAGGTCTAAAGGCCGGATCTGAGAAACAATCTTGCAAAAACCATATAGAAAGTGTTTTTCTCCAGTACAGTATTGCTAATCATGCGACTGAATCTACACTTGAGCGGTTTCCAACACTGACCACGAAAAAGCTTTGAATCGCCCAGCCAGAACCCAGATCCCTTCCCTGGGTCAAATCCCTTGGTTTCTGTCTTCTTCTTTGAGCACATCTGCATCTTTGTGGGAGAAAATCCCAAAGTTCTCAACTGCAGATCCGCACAGGAACAAAGAGCGGGAGACGGAAATCAGCGCCAACCAACATCAGCTTAACAAAATCCACTCGGGGCCTGAATACTGTAACAGAAAGAGATTTTTTAAATTTTTGTCATTACCTAATGATTTTCCCACATTATAGATTATTATAGTTTTGCCCGATGGTATAAAAAGTTATAGTAAAGTCTTTACTGGCACAGATTTCTCCAGGCTCAGTGAAAGCCGGAACAGATACGTGAATGCCCCTGTTTTCCTCTACATATGCATTTGTGTGCGTATGGAATTTGCAATGTTTGCAGTGGTGCCAAAGTAATTCTTATTATCCCCATGAACAAACAGCCAAACATAAATCCCAAACTTTCTCCTCATGCTCTCTCTTCTGTCCCGTAGTTGAGACGTCAGTATTGTCTGCAGAGTGACTGAGGAGAGGCAGTATGTGGTCTGACAGCCAGCCTGGGTCACAGCCCCCATTTCAGCAAATGGACATGACTTATTTGCAGGGTTGCGAGCTCGGGCCGCGGGGCGAGGGCGATATTGACAGGATCATTTGCATGTCTGCCAAGTCACAGGAGAGCGGCTGAAGGGGAGCCAGTAGGGGATAGATGGGATGTGATGGCTTTTATAGCCACAAAATGATCATCCGTTCTCTGTGGATCGACCAAGAGCAAGTGACAACTTGGACCAATTCTGATGCGATGCCTTTGTCAGTCCAGAAGCATCTATTTTTCTTTAGTGTTAACTCATTAACAGTTTTTTTTTCGGGGACAACTGGCAGTCATCGTCGCTGACAAAACAATCAATTTGGCATTTTGTGTCAATTTATTTTTGACTTTCGCTTTTCCGACCACAGAGGCAGCCTCTAAACCGGCTCGCCAGTAAAAATAAACAAAGGAAATGTAGCTTGCATACATAATTTGTTTTTATTTGGCATGAAGAGTGTGAGGAAAAGTGTTTGGCACAAAACTTTTATTTTCATTGGTGGCATAACGGCGCTGCCATAAATTGGAAACTGCAGTTTTGTTTATGACTTGTAAGTCAAATAACTATCACTGAACACAAATTTAAATTACTCTTTCCCCCTTTGGTACCATCTTAGGACCCCGTATCCAAAGCTGTCAGTCTTTAACACTCCTTTGGCCTCCTGAATTGGGTTTGTAATACATTGTTACTATGTTTGTATCACTTTTATAGTAATATTTTAACTCTAAACGAGTTGATCTCCAAAAAAATAATGATCAGAGTTCAGGTCAGGTAGTTTTGAAGTTAAATACCTCTGATGCCACAGATGTTTGCCTTTCTCACCCCCAAAAATATTCAGTGGGGTTGAGATCAGCTGACTGCAGAAAAGTTCAACACTGGCCGGTTCAAGTAGTTCTCAAAGCTCTGAGGTGTGTTTTTGGGTCATTATCGTGCTCCGGTGTGTATCCTTGCTCTGAGCTGCTTCTCCTCGGTCAGGGTGGAGTTGATTCGATGCAGGTGTACAGAGGAGGCAGAACACCCCCAGGCTTGAATATTCCCACAACTAGTTTGCAGCATTTTGCTGCACTGCGGTATCATTTTCTCTCCCATTCGTCTCCTTACACACAACTTTCTGTTACTGCCAGAAGTCTCAAAACTCGGGTTCTTCAGTAAATACAGGTTTTTCACACTCCATCCACTCTGAAAGATTTCTGTGTCCTAGCCCACCCTAAAAGTATCCTGAGAAGTTCACTACTTCCCCCCCTTCTTCTCTTAGCAGAACTTTTTGGATTGATGGGAGTCTTGCAGTCTTGCCTGAGGTACACTGTAGATCTTCTGATTGTGTGTTCAGTTTTTAGTCCACCTGCAAAGTGCTTCCGAGTGCTTAATTCTGACCAACGCTACTCGGCTACTTTGCAATATTCTGTTGTGTTGTGTTCTTGAGAAAAAGCCATATTTATAAGAGGTGAACAGCGGCTGCTGGTTGGTTAACTGAAGCAAGCCTGGGTTGAATAAATCAGATTCGGGAAATTTCACATTTTGCATAAACTGGTTAATTTCTATGGCAGTAATCAGCTTCAGTGTGTAATGGTGGAGAACTGTAACTATTTACTTTATTATTTTACATGTTTACTTGTCTTTAAAAAAGTGTTTTTCAATCTTTCTGATAATGTTCAGATTTAGATGACAGCAGTCACCTACTAATAAGAAGGTTGTGGGTTCAATCCCTGGCTGCTCCAGTCTGCATGCCACAGTATCCTTGGGTAAAATACTGAAGTGCGTGTGTGAATGAGGCAAGTTGGATGAAGTGCTTTGAGCACTCAAGTACAGTAGAAAAGTGTTTTACAACGTTTATGCCATTTGGTCCCCACAGAAAACCCTCCCTCCCTACCTCCCTACCTCACTCACTCACTCACTCACTCACTCACTCCCTCCCTCCCTACCTCCCTACCTCACTCACTCACTCACTCACTCACTTATAGTTTAAAAGAGGAACTGGTCATAAGGCGAGCCTCCAAAAATGACCTGTGAGGTCGTTTTTTAAAGGACAGGCTCGACCCATCCAGGGTTGTACCCCACTGTCACCCAGTGACCCCGAGCTGGCTAACCCTCTGAGCTCTAACCCTAATCCTGCCCCACACTTCAGTAGAGCAGCACCAACAACTGCTAGCAAATGATGCTTTGCAATATCAAACTGAAACAAGCGCCTGAACATCTATTGAGATTATCTAAACTGCAACACTAGATGTGATTCAGAACTCGTTTGCTGCTTATGATCTGATAACATATCTAAAAAGCAGTAAGATGTATGCGCGGTTATTTTGTCGGCTTCAATCTGTTTTTGCGGTGCAGGACTTGCATGCATCAAACTGTCAATAAAATCCACATAACTGCACTGTTAGGATTAAAAGGCCCATAGATCAAGCTTATGTAGCAGAAGTATTGGTTTCCCCCGGGTTCTTACAGATTCTAGCAATCCTGAACATTATTGGTCAGCCTGTGCACCAGCCGCAGGTTTTATTTTTATTTATTTATTTTTGATGACTGGCTTACTGTGAGGAAGGAGAACCATCCATCTGTTCTATTTGTGTTACTGCGGCTTTTATTTATTTAACTTTCATAAAAGGCAATTTATAACTGTCTCACAGTTGAATAGCTCAGGATTCAGACTCTGATTTTTCCTCCACGGTATCTCCTGTAAATACTCAGTGAGACAGTCATTAACATTAGCACATTAGTACTGAACGAGCAGGGGCACGTTACAGAAACACGGGAAAGAAAACCGCCTTCTCGAATAAGTGAAACCGTTTTTATGCATCGTGTCAGGAGGTCATTCATTTACAAAGCCTTCAGTGTGTTGATGGAGGACATTTTTTGACAGCTTTCCATAACAGAAGCAAACAGACGATTGCTGAGTCACGGCCCCGTGACATCAGTATCATTGTTCATTTCAAAATGATTTCAGGGTGTAGATCATTATTAGAATCATACACTTTTTGTTAAAGCTCCTCACTCACTGATTACTATTACTGAGGGTGCATTTGTGCATTTAAAGATTGTACTGGATCATCACTATAATGTATTTACTGGCGGGTATTCTGACGTCCAGCTCTTCAACATTCTGCGTGTTGCAGTGTGTTGAACCCCGACTCAAACGAGCAGGACTCGGACTGGTAGATGACCTGCTGCACTGCCTGAGCCACAGCTGCTCTGTGATCCCCCCACAGCGTGCAAATATTGCAATCACAGACACCGTTTTTGCCGGAATCGCTTTAGTCTGCATTTTGATGATTCGCCCCATGAACACATAGCAGTCACTGCCATATTATTAAGTACTCTGAGTTTCAATTGTTTCAATTGATTGTGTTCCTGTCAGCATTAAGACGAGGCAGAAATAAAGCAGACAACATAAAACAGGGAAGAAACCGTCTTTATTCGAGAGGACAGCTAATGTGCTACTGCTTCTTTGCAAGCAGGTAACTTTGGTGCCATTAATCAACGCAAAACCTTTGAATTACAGCACGTCACTCACGCCTGTCGTATAAACACATTTGAAGCTTTTTCGGGTGTAATTTCATGCTGCATTGTCCACTAGGAAACAGTCAGGGTAGATTAGACCGCGGCCCGGCAGGAAAGTGTCTGTGAGGTCACTGTAAGGTCAGCAGTTAGATTCCAGGACTTGACCACTCACGTAGCAAAAGTAGCTTTTTGACCACCGCACCTCGAAACTGAATCGAGTTTTGTTCCCTATAAAGTTTTTATGAGTGTATCAATATTAGAGTTTTTGACAAAATGTGTCCAAACCACCTTTGCAATAGTTTGTGCTGCAGCAGGCGCTAATGTCACACACACCTGACCACAAACACACACAAACGCATACAATGCACATTATACTAGCAGCACTATATACGCTATATGCAGTAAAAAAAATTACTTAATTATGACTTACTTTCCTATAATTACAAGAAATGATCATTTACATAGAAATGGAACAAAAGAAATGGTGATGAGTTTAATTCACTCATAACAAAAAACACTCATGCATGGCTCCTTACCATGCATGGAGGGTTTCATCCCAAATCCAGCACCCTGAGACTGTACGCTAAGCGGAAAGAAGGCGGCCGAGGATTGGTGAGTGTCAGAACCACTATCCTAGAGGAAACAGCAAAGATCCATGACTACATCAGGAAGATGGCCTCAAAGGATCATGTGCTTAGTGAGTACCTCAGGCAGCAGAAACCCGAGAAAGAAGAGGAGGAAGAGGAACCATCATGGAGGGACAGGCCTCTGCACGGCATGTACCACCGGCAGATTGAAGGAGTGGCTGACATAGTAAAATCCTACCAGTGGCTGGACAAAGCTGGACTGACAGATAGCACAGAGGCACTAATCATGGCAGCACAGGAACAAGCTCTAAGCACAAGATCGATAGA
>VUQJ01001043.1:5027-18480 GCA_015108635.1 Andinoacara biseriatus
TTTTCTCTTTTTCAGACCATTCTCTGTAAACATTAGAAATGGTTATGCAAGAAAATCCCAGCAGATCAACATTATTTGAAACATTCAAAGTCACTTAAATCGCATTTCTTCTCCTTTTTGATGCTCAGTTTTAACTTCTGTAGATCGTCTTGACCATGTCTACATGCCTAAATACATTGAGTTGCTGCCGTGTGATCAGCTGATTAGACATTTGCGCTAACGAGCAGTTGAACAGGTGTACCTACTTAAGTGACCGGTGAGCGTAGGTGATACATTCTGTACTTCCCTGTTCTCTGTTTATCAGCAAATGTTACCATTGCTGTACATTTAGTCAACATTTAAGCACAAGTAATGTATTCTTTTCCTCTTTAGTCACTGCAGGAACTTGGAAATGGTGAAGGACCCTTTGAAATGGGACAAACGTTATTGCGCCTTTATTACAACCATGACAGTCCTTTCTCTTTCCATCAACATCTTCCTGTTGAAGACCAGGTCAAAGATCACAGGTGCCTCGCTCTACCTTCCTGTCTCACTGTGTGTTTCCTTCATCCTCTTTTCAGCAAAACTTCAAACTGAGCTCTCATACTGTATGTGTTTCTTGTGGTCCACTGGTGAAATAACAACACAGCCCCTGATATAAATTCAAAATAATCTTTAAAATCCATTAAAGCTCTTAGACCCATTTTCACACAATTCTGCTTTATTCTGAAAAACGGTGACAACACATTTTCATTTAATTCAGAACGACCAAAAGATAGATATCGAGATTGTTTTGTGCTGACTACAATATAGTATATTATATTACCAACAGGGTGCCAAACACCCGCATGTGTGCATAAATTTACCCTTCTCTCACTTCTACCAATCTGTCCCTCTCTTTCTCACTCAGTCAGGATATAGGTGTTGTCCAAAGCAGAGGAAGGAAATTCTGTCACTTAGAACAATGGGCCGGTTTCTCTATCTATAGACCCAGAGCAGGCATAAGCCATAGAGAGGGAGGTAGCAGTCACTTAGAGTGAAAAACTAATGAAACGGGCATTTTCTTTAACAGAAGAAAAAAAATATTAGAATTAAAGATGTCTTTGTACATTTTTAAGGAGCTGAGGCCTTTAGAAAATGGATTTTCATCCTGAGGAGAAGGAAGAATACACGTTTTTTAGGCTGCGTTGAGCTGCACATTCACTTTTTTGTGGCAAAGGATAATCAAAACACACTATAAAAGGATTCAAAGTAACTGTGGGTAAGTTTCTTCAAAACCGAATCATTTTAATAATTTTTTTACTTTTAATATTTTACATTCTGTCAAAATATTCCAGGGCGTTTTCTAGGAGAGGAGGCCTTTCTGCCTAGAATACCATGTCTGAGGCAATAGCTTTAAAAATGAATTAATTTTCCACAGAGTAATTGCCTTTATCTCCATATTCTAATTTTAGGTAAAAGAAAACATGTGGTCCTAAATTGTGATGGTAAGTTAAATAGAAGCTTTACTGAGAACTGGACAGGCAGTGATCTTTGGAGTGGGGTTTTCCCTGTCACTGCGACAGCTGGACCCGAGTCCTACTAAACACGCTTCCTGTTTGAGAATGGGGAAAACACACTGTGATTTTCGGGGCTGTTGGGAGGGCTGATGTCTTTTCATTTGTTTTTGTCATGTTAACAACCTGCTGTAGGTATCCTGTTGATATTTTTGAAGGTTGACATCATTCCATTGTTATATTGTTTATATCCTGGCTCTGGTGACACACATCTTTGGTATGGTGTGGAGGTAGATTAGAGGAAACGTAATGTTTATATATCTCACGATAAGACAGATTATTAAAGTGATTTTAAAAGACAGTTTCTCTTAAATATCTGAATTCTTCTTGGTCAGATGGAGGGATCTGGCAGTCCTCGCTTCAGAAAACTCCATTTCCCAGTGGGTTTGTGGATCAACTCCCCGAGGAAACACTTTGCAAAGCTCGGTGGTCGTTGGCCCAGCGCTCTCTCTGTCAAGTCAGTCCAAAGCTCTTTAACTCACTTTTTTAATCTTGAGTTTTGTTGTTCATATCATGCAGGTAAAATTCAGTTTGTGTACTGATCTTATCTTATCTTACTTCCACTGTCATTTGTATCCTTGTCCTCCATTTATTTTAGTTCTTGTTGTTTGTCAGTCATAACTCACAGCTGACTGGTCCCTTCCTTTCTGCTTCCTCTCTCCTCCATTTGTCTTCCCCTCCTCTGTGGTTTCCAGGTCAACTACCAGCTCTGACGCAGCCTCTCTCCACGAGGCCCCCTCTGCTCCTTCCTCTTCCCTTTCTAACTCCACCCCCTCGCTGGCTTCCCCTACCCCATCCCCATCTCCTTCCCCGGCCTTCCTCAGGCCGCGGCCTGCTGCGCCCCAGTCCCGCACAAAACGCCTTTCACATCTCTTCCTACGGGGGCGTTCCAACAGCGACCGGGACCGTGCAGTGGGAGAGAAGGAGAGAGAAGTTTGGGCTCATTCAGCTGCCCCTTCCTCCCACCACTATTTGCCCCCTGCCTCTTCCTCCGCCCCAGGCCTGATCAAGATCTATGGGGATGCACTCTCCAGTGGAGCCAATTATCGCTCCCTGCTGGCCAACATACACTCTACAGCCAGGCAGCTCATTGCCCAGGTCATCACTCGCTACACTGAAAGAGAGCGGGAAGAGACAGATGACGCAGGTATGAAAGGAAAATTTTGGCTCATTTGGACATATGCTGTGATCCATGACTGGGAATTGTTTGCTCAAAAAATTTCTACCAATTGGGAATGACTTAATATAAACATAAACAGCAGTGTTATGGAAAAATAATTACCCCCATCCCTCCCCCTCCTTTTCCTCCATTACCTTCTAGTTCTCCAGAAACACAGCCCTGAGGACTTCCTATTGTGTGATGTCATTGGAAAGCCCATCCAGCAGCCAGATGGAGCTATCAAATGGGAGACAGAGTGCCGGCGAAGCGTTGCCCCATGGGAATGTCCTTTGTTGTTAGTGGACATGTGGCGGCCTAAGGAAGGATTTGAGCGCCGCTTTGAAATCCAAAGGAAGGAAGACTATGAGAGAGAAGAATCTGAGAGGGAGAAGGAGCGTGAGAGGGAAGCAGAGAACAACCAAGGTAAGTGTGAGACACCGCAGACAGGTATGGTGGCATGCAAAAGAAAAATCTGGCCAATTATGCACAACACAGAGTGAAACTGATTGATGCTTGGGTCGTCTGGGCAACAGGTGTGCGCTGGCGGCGGAGCAGGATGTCATCAGGCAGCGGAGCAGAGGAGGGCGAGCGGGGTCACCGTGGAAGGAACACAGAGCTCAGGAGGAGCATCAGTGACATGAATCTTAGTCTGCGGCGTCGCCAAGGCAATCATGTCAGCAACGACCCCCGCGGTTCTGGAAACCGGCCAAACAACAGTGGAGGGGTGCATGACAGGAAGAACATTGTAAGCATGATCAACCCCCACCCAGGAGAGGTAAAGAGAAGGATGCAGTAGGTAGAGACTGAGCTGACCACACATTTGGGCGTCTAACCATCATAAACCATTTCTGCAGATTAGGGCGTCAAAAGCTGAAGCGAAGGTTGGATGGACAAACCAGCCGGCAGAGAACGAGAAGGATTATTCCAGCTGTGATCTGGAAATGATGTCACAAAGTCTGATCCTTCCACCTACAGACCGACCCTACTTCCTGTTGCTACAGGGTTATGATCAGAGCAAGGCAAGACATGCTGACAGATGGTATCACACATACACATACAAACAACACCCCCACACACGTACATTATGTAAACACATGAACACACACAAACAGCAACGTACTCTTTGACATGCGCTCTGATGTGCACGTAAGCAAAGAAACAGGCATGGTGTAGTGGAGCTGTGCTGAGGAACACGCGTGCACACACCCTGTGCATTACATCATACCTGCATGTCTGTAATCGCTGCATACCATCAGGGTTTCCATCCCTCTACATGCTTCTCCCATTCACCACCCAGCACAAAACAGCCTCAGAGCCGCACAATGCCAGAAAATGTATCCATCCAATGCACAAAACCCCTCTGTGCACATCACTTCATCTCACACAATGACCTCACACAGGTCTCCTTTGTAATAAACTGTGACACACTTCATTCCTTATCGAGTGCCTTCTGTTCATCTCAACATCTGATAGAAGATTGGTATAAACTATAGCACTTAAAGATAACAGACCTCCCCAACTCACTGACCCACTGTGTGTTTTGTTTAGGATTTTGTTTTGTACATCATGTCGGGACATATGCATGTGTTTGGAAGAAAACCCACAATAAGAGAGAGAGAGAAGGATAGAGAGAGAGAGAGGAAGGGGAAGAGGCCACTGAAGGTGGACACATTCCTGTCTGCTCCTGACCTTTTGGCTAGACACTTACTAGTCCGAAGAGACTCCGCTGTTCCAGAGACACCCACTGGACAAGGTACACTGGCACAGATCATTATTAGTCATACTGCACACACTTGTACAAAATACAGAACTAGAGCAGGTACATCCAAAGACACAATCATTGTTCTCAATGCTTTACTTCTCTGTAAACTCCTGGTTTTGCTAGAGGTTTCCTCCTGTTAAAAGGGGCTTCTTCCTCCCCACTTTTGCCAAGTGCTTGTTCATAAGGGATCATTTGATTATTGGGGGTTGCCTCTGATACTGTAGAGTCTTTACCTTGAGATGGTTATCATATTCTGTTGAATAAAACAGAACCAGATAATATTATATTAATTTTATCCCAGCCCTGATACGACCCTTCAGAGGAGGTGCAGTCACGCACAATGGAGTGGCCCTTTACAGGGAGACAGTCCTAAAGCCGGGGGATGTGATTGGTCTGGGGAACCACTTCCTTTTCTTGTACCGTGACCCTCGTGTGACTCCACCCCCACCGCTGGCACTGACCTTGCCGTGGCAGACTGATGCCTCCACCACCTGCTGCCCTTCAGGGTTAGTGGACAGACAGGAAGCTCTGAGGCAGTACCTGGGTTCCACTGAGGCGGTTTTGAAATTCCATTCTCGTCACGCAGATGCCTTGTTACAGGTAAGAAGGGCAAACAGTAGACTTAAATAAACTTTTATGGTCTGACTGTAGTTATCTAGCTGAAAAAAAACAGCCTATATGATGTACATCTTGATCGCTTCCTTTTCTCTTAGGAGATAATCTCCAGAAATTCCTCTCCAGACTCTGGCGGTGGGCCTTTAGCTCCGGCTTATCTCCTGTCAATCATGATAGATCATGCCTCCAAACACCTGGACCCTGCTCTCCTACCACAGATATTACTCAAGTCAGCCAATCTTATAAAAGAAATTGTGTGGGTAAGTGAGACAAAAAACAAAAACAATGGCTTTATATGATAAAAAAAATACACATGGGGAGCCTTGGTGGCGCAACGGATGTGGCTCAGTATGTATAGGTGTCATGTTTGGCATTTTTACTTGTTTACATGTTATTTTTTATTTTTGCTAACCTCAGTTTAACATTTGCTGGTCATAAACCAAAGTCTTGAACAAAATTAAAACTTTAAATGATGCTACATGAAAAGTCAGGGGGTAGGTGTCAAAATGTTTCACACAAAGCTCCCAGTGAAAAGAAGGTGCCAGCTGATACATCCTGGTGTAAAATTTATGTCTCTCGCCCACTGAAATAAAGGCTTTATTACATTTTCAAACCTACCAGAGTGCCAGCAGCGGGATTTTTTTTAATTCAATTTTTGAATTGAGTCTTTCCATTTTCCTTCTTACTGCTGATGAAACAGTGTAGAGATCAGCTAAGTGAGGAGGAAACGTCCTCTAGGGATCACAAGTCTCTGTACCAAAGTTTGAGGCAATCCATTCACCAGCTGTTGAGATAATCTGGACACAAGTGATGGACCAACTGACAGACACACATTCCTTTCCAAATAGCCATGCTGCCAGTGCAAAAAAAGACACACACACACACACACACACACACACACACACACACACACACACACACACACACAAACATACTATTTAACATAATAAATATGGCATGACGTGTGAATTCCTAATATATCTGAGGAGATCAGACAGAAAAATCAGCAGACAGACACATGCCCTTCATTGCGGCCTACTGGCTTATGAGCAGGAGTGAGGATGAGCTGATGTCACTTCCCTCCTGCTGGAAAATGTGCTCTAACTGTCCAGGCTGCAGGGCTAGACTCCACTCCCCCTCCTCCACCTCCACACTAAGTCTCTTCTTTTCTGTTTCCAACTATCTTTGCAGGATAACATTAAGGAATTTGGGGATAAGCATCCCACGCAAAAGTAAGAACGTTTTTGCTCTACGTAATGTTTCCTCTGTTTAGAGATTTCCAGCTGAGTGATTCATGATACATTTGTGCTTGTGCTGTTATGTCTTTGGTAAATTTTTGTGGTATGATGAAAGCATTATCTCGAATATAGCCGGATAATAATAACTCAGTCTATTTTTACTTCCAGCATGGATCATTTCTCTTTTAGAGCACAAACACAAAACTGACAGGGGAATGTTCACAATACTTACCAACTAACATATCTTTGGCATTACATAAATGTGTCCAGTTCAACAGAGCAAGAAGGAGAGATAAGCACACCAAACGTCCAGAAACTGTCATCTGACCTGCGACCGCTCATGTTCTGGATGTCAAATGCCACAGAGCTCCTCAACTTCTTCCAGGTGAAAGTAGAAGTGATGGAGAAAGAGTGGGAGTTTGAAGGTGAGAATGATTTAAAAACAGAAGGAAAAAAACAACCTTTAGAAGATCAAAAGTATAAACTGGCACAGGTATTTGGCAAAGTTGAACACAGAAATGAAAGCTGACACTGAGCCTGGAATTGATCATCAATAATTGTTTCTTTAAAGCGCCTGGGGATCCAGTTTTGACAGCTGACATGGACACCTGCTCAGAAGCTCTGGCACAGCTGGATGATGTCATTATGCACACCTTCCAGCAGTGTGTGTATCACCTTACCAAAGTAAAGAAAAACATATATACTGTGATCTGTTAAAATTGATTTGACCATTTTCTCTGTAATGCTGCATGCCTGTTAAACTGTAACTTTGGATAGCGGCTTCCATTTAACTCCACAGAGACAGCACAAATGACTTTCTTAGGACATAAAAACTGTTCTTTTCTGGAACAGTCTCACCACCACCCACAATTGATTTTAATCTTCTCCAGCTGCATGCAGCTCCTCCACTTCATTTTCATTGTATTGCATTCTGGGAAAACAGTATGTATCATGACCCTATTTAGGATGTGCTATCTCATTTGCATATTCATAATTTAGCTTTTTGTTTTGTATGGATGTGGGGCATACTGACATGGAAATAGCAACACAACTAAGATTGACATAATTGTCATTAATGTTAATTAATGTTGTGCATTTGTTTATGATCACCAAGTCTAACCTGATGATGGCGCTAGCGACCAAAGACCTGGACCATTACTGTCTGTACAAAATATCATGATAACTATGTATGTTAAATTGTTTCAGTGTGGATCTAATTGATGGATTCACAGACCAATCAGCTGCTAGTGTTTTTTAAATTTTAATTTCAATATAAAAACAAATGAACTCTTTTTTCTTTTTTTTTTGGCCTTTCTGTCCACCAAGACGCTGTACTCCCTGCTTCCAGCCCTCCTGGACACCAACCCTTTCTCCAGTGAGGAGAAGGAGAAAGAGAAGGATGGCGCTCAGGCTGCAGAGGGAGAAGAGAAAAAAGGAGAAGAAAGAGAGGTGGATGACGTGTCCGCCTTGCCGCCCAAGGTTGCTGGACTGGTGGAAGTGTATCGCTGCTCCCTGATGCTGTCGCGGGAGGCATGCCTTTCCCCACCACTCACCTCGCAAACCTTTGGCTACCTTTTCTTCTTCACCAATACCTCCTTGCTCAATACTTTGCTGGAGAGAGGTGAGAAGGCACGGAAAGAATTCCCGTGTAGTTATTGCTTAAAAACAAACACGATTATGAGATATGTTAACAATAAAACAGTATGTACATATCTATCTATATTCAGCCACAGTTTAATATAAAAAAACTGAAGTTGGAGATGATCAAAGTGCCCTTTTGGATAAAAGGACCAGACAGAATTTGCTGTTTTTCCTTTTTTTTTTCTGTTTTTCCCAATATCCTCTTTCCCTGTTTTCAGATGGACTATTTTCATGGTCCAGAGCAGTACAGATCCGTACAAACTTGGACTTGGTTTTGGACTGGCTACAGGGGGCAGGATTAGGAGACATCGCCTCTGAGTTTATGAAGAAACTGTCAGTCACAGTCAACTTCCTCTGTATTCCCAAGACTCGACTCATCCAGGTAACACAGCTATATGTGCAATATGCCAATTCAACCCTCTGCTGGAATACCATCTAACAGTTTCTCAATTATCTTCTCATTTCCAAGTCATCCTGGGCCAGTCTACAGGAAGAACATGTTTTGTTAAGTCCTTCTCAGCTGCACCACCTGCTCACCCATTACAAGCTGGGACCCACCAGAGCTCCACCCGCATCTTGGGCCCCTCCTCCAGGCACTGAACTGAGTGGAGGTAATAAATTAAAAAGCTTTATGATTGAAAATTTAATAACTATAATTAATAGTGGGATTATATGTTAGGTAAACTGTTTCTCAATCTTTTCTCATTTTTCAGACATCTTTGAGAGCTTTTTGGACCATCCTCCTCTTATCCTGCCAAATGAGACTCCACGCCTTGACCTCTCCCAGCCAATCCCAAGCCCTGAGCTACAAAAAGAAGTTACACGTCTCCGCACCTTCTTGTGGGGACTCGACCAGGATGAGCTCCCTGCCAATCAGAGGACTCGGCTCTGAGGAAGCCCATATATGTCTCTGTATTGATGGGTCATAGAAGTAAAAAGGATATCACAGAAAAAAACATCAAACTGCACACCAGAAAAAATACAAACTGGATATGCTTTCTGTATTTTATTGGCTGGTTGTTGCTTTTCCTGACACCTTCATATCAATCTCATTTATCCACTTAGATATTGTCAAGCAAAATAAATGTACTGGCTCTGGTATGTCTTAATAAGATTTGTTTCAAAGCAAGGCGTAAAGCCCCATGTCTGTTAGGTAACATAGTGTTATGCTTTACTTTACATGACTGTTTTCCTTGGCTTCCGTGTATGTTTTCAAACTACTTGTTTTTAATAAAACGCTGAATTCTAGCCTAAAAGACTTACAGTTTCCGAATGGTCTTTGACAAGCTTGTTTCCCACAGCAGGGCCCCTGGGGCTTGGCACACACCTCTGCTCCTACACCAAAGAAACGCTCCACAAGGTGGCGATGTAGGACTCACTCCACTTGTGGGATAAACGATGAGTCGGCAGGTAAAACTGCTAAGGAGGTGACTGTGTAACTACATTATCGACTGATCCAAAGGCACGTTCTCATTTCCTGTAATAATGGTAGCATTTTACGCAGGGTCATGACTCAGGCAAGCAAATGAGACTGTGATCACACTCAAAGGTTACCTTTACTGAGGTGAGCTGTTTCACAGTCCAAAGCTGGTGACTTAAAAGCAGGAGTCAGTTGTAATTTCCCTTTGGTCGATGTGACACACTCATGGATATGGTTTCAATTTTCATTAATGTGGTGCAATCCCCCTGGCTCCTTGAAGAAAAAGTCCAGCTCATTAAGCATAAAACAGCAAGTAGTTCTCATGAATATACAGCAGACAGGTGATATCACTGAGAGTGAGTAACTTGAAAGTGCGTCTGGTCCAGTTTTGTAATATCCAGTCAATTTCCCTGCAGGGTCAGCCAGACGTCTTTAGAAAACAGTTCCCAACTTTCTTTGTTTTGACAGTGAAGCTCTGTGACGTCTAAGAGAACTCAAGTTATCATGCTCCTCCTTTGGCCTCCATCCAAATGGCTTCCTTTCTTCCGGTCAGCTTCTCAGATGAGTTCCTTTACGGTAAAAAGCCAAATGAAAAAAGGAAAAAAAATTCCCCCAAAAAACATCAGTCCCGTGAGAGACCCCCTTGCTTACATCATTACTATTGCCTCCGGTTCTGTCCCCCCACTTTCTTACTGCGTGGATCAAAAAACATGGCACTGAGAAAGGCCAGTTATAGATTATGAATCATGAGGAGAGCCTCCCTGTGGTTAAATTCATCAATTAGGTGATTGTAATCACTCTCATTTGAAATTCAATGTGGCGTATGAGTGAGAGTGAGACTGTGTTGTGTGCTAATTTAAACTTTCCAGTAATGCCATACAGATGTAGTCTGTAGCTTTATAATTAAACACAGATGTAAGTCAGACTGGTAAAGGTCCATACTCATTGTGTGATAATACAGTAGTCTGTAATACAGTGTGGTGACCAGTGTCTGAGTACTATCACTAACAAGTGAGGTTTTGTAAGGATGTGACACACACAAGGTTTTCTGTGATCTCAATCACTAACAAAGTGTAGATGTCAGACCCACTTTCACCCAGAATTGCATAGTCATACACAGACACACACACAACCCCCTTTTTTTTTCTGTCTGACACACACACATGGACTAAGTACACTTCTTTACCCAGGTGCACAGCCCCACACCTGTTGTTGCTGCTCTCTGTAATTAGCTCAACACAATTATCATTGGTGGATAGCGGGAGGGGGTGAAGACAATGGGGCAGTTATTCTGTCCCTATCATCTCTTTCTCTCTCCCTGCTGTCAAGTAATGAAAGATTCTTCCCTTCTTCAAAGAGACGGAGTTTCCTACAAAAAAGCTGAGTCAGACAAGAAAAGGAGGGAAGGATGAAAAGAAAAGGAGAACAGTAGGGAGGCAAGGGTGGTAACGCAATGCTGCTGGTGTGAGGCCCAGTGGACCACAGTGATTGTGTTCATTGTACACACAGGAGTCAGGAACCAGGGGGAAAAAAAAGCCTGTGGCTCTCACACTTAACACTAACAGCAACAACCTGGCACAGCCTCAGTATCTATTTGTGATCTGGTAGCACTTTAACTGAGCCTTGCGTCATGCTAAAGCCTGCAGTATAAGAAGGTTTTTCAGATCATACATCAGGCAAAAATGTCAAAAAAAAAAAAAAAAATCATGACAATGGGACCACTTATGAAGGTTGTGAGACAAAGAAATCAGAAGGGAAACTTATGAGAGTTTAAGTCCAAATTAATAGTAGCAGTGTGGAGTCTGGTTTGTCAGTTTGAGCCTGAGACTGAAAACATTTAAGAAACAGGCTGTATGAGATATATTCACCAGCGTCAGCTCCAGATTAAAGCAAAGCGAGAGTGGAATATTGTGCATGGCCCTGTCAGGGACAGAGTGAGGGATTTAGGACTCTATGTGGGGTTTGAGATGACTGAAGAGAAGGTCAGAGGTGCTTCATCCTGTCATCTGTCAGACAACAGAACAGGGTTGAGTCTGGAGACGGAGAGAATCATGATGAAACGGACAGCAGAGCCTCAGTGAGGTGATTAAAAGGCCAAGAGAAAAGCTCAAGGGACAGATTTGTTTTCTCCCAGTTACATCACCCAAACGTGAACTCAACTCTTTTTTTTTTTTCTTTTTTTTTTTGGTGCACGCATGCATGCACCTACACACAAATGCACACAGACATACGCTGTGATATAAAGGAACCCCTGTGAGGTCAGATCCACCGAGCTGAGGCTGTCCACTGTTAGTAGGACTAGCCAGGTAAGCCTCACAGTCTCTCTGGCAGCTACAACCACCACCACCACCAACCACTGTATCTTACCCTGCCTTGTCTTGCCCTGCTGCGGCCTTCTCTCCACTGGCGGCTGTCTGTCCTTGCCTGGTGCTGCTGCTTCTCTGAAGCAGTTTTGCCTTTGTGTGCAGTCTGTTCAGTTTGGGACAGAGGCACAAATTTGGTACTGGTCTTTTCCTTTTTTCCAAAATGCCCTCATCTACCTTTTCCCTTCTGCCCTCTTCTTTTCTTCTGTTTTCCTGCTTCTCTCGCTCTTTCTCTCTCTCTCTCGTTCTTGCTCAGTATGTTTCTCCCGGGCCAGGGGGCCTGTGGGCAGGGGCCTTATTCCATCAGCCTGGGGCTTCTGTCAGAGGCTTGTTCCATTTTGCGTCATGGTGTTGACTGAGCGGACCCCACACTTAACTCCCATAGAGCCATGGGGTTGGGCGGCAGGGCGGCCGGCGCAGGCTAACGCGGCCCCGTGTTCAGCGTGGTAATCTGATGGCCATGTTTATTTTATGTAGCGCTCCTTTGATGGAGCAGAAAAAGTCTTTGGGCTTTTTGTTTCAGCACTTTCACTGCCAGGTCAGAGGTGCTCGCCGTGGTTACGCTCAGGAAGAATAATATTTGCCCTTATATTCACTCCAAACAGGCTTTTTTCCATATTAGTGTCAGGGATACTCTCTGGGTTTCTGCCTTCCACTGATTTGGCACATTGGAGGTGAAGGGTGGCGAGGCACAGCACCTCAAAAGCATCACTACCTGGAGGATAACGAGGGTGTTCCACAGGTCGTCCCCGGGCCTGTTCTTATACCTCTGAGTGAACCCCCGTCACACTCTGCTCAGGGGCTAACAGACAGACCTGCAGCCATATATATATATATATATGTGTGCGTGTGTGTATGTCCCAGTAATGAAGGAAAACACACACATAAACACATGAAAACCCTCTCCCTCCTGCTTGGTTGCTGCAGGCTCCACCTCAGCTGTCAGTCGTCCAAACTTCCCAGGGGTTCTTTTTAATGGAGTTAATGAAAAAAAAACTCCTTGTCTGCTTGAGCCTTTCACTGCTTCACCTCAAAACTCACACACCCACTTATCAGCCTTGTGTCAGCTGTTTCAGATGGGTCGAAAAGCCAGAGAACCACACGAGCCATTATATGAGGTTTTGAACTAAACATACAAGACAAAAGCATAACTGTCCACATTCGCTGGATTGAATTCTGACCTGGGTTTCTTCTGTACAACCACACCATAAAGTACAAATGGAGTCTCATGTATTGGCTCTCATCTCATTGGTCTTTACTTACTGTGTCTCCATTAAGCTTTACAATGTTGACCTGGCCTAGGAAAGTATTTTCTGACTGGCAATTCAATTTATTTCAATTTTATTTATACAGCGCCAATTCACAACAAACAGTCGCCTCAAGGCGCTTTGTATTGTAAGGTAAAGACCCAAGAATACTGCAGAGAAAAACCCAACAGTCAAACGACCCCCTATGAGCAAGCACTTGGTGACGGTGGGAAGGAAAAACTCCCTTTTAACAGGAAGAAACCTCCAGCAGAAACAGGCTCAGGGAGGGGCAGTCATCTGCCGCGACCGGTTGGGGCTGAGGGGAGAGAGAGAGGACAAAAAACATGCTGTGGAAGAGACACAGAGAATGATTAAACACAGAGTGAAGTATGAACACAGTAAAAAGAAGCAGTGCATTATGGGAACCCCCCCAGCAGGCTAGGCCTATAGCAGCATAACTAAGGGATGGTTCA